>CAKALG010028964.1:0-24602 GCA_916700815.1 Helicolenus hilgendorfi | reverse complement strand
GCCTCAGTCTGGTGGTACGGGGGTGGAGGGAGGACAAGATCTGCTGCTGCAGAGGAGGAGGAGGAGGAGGAGGATGGGGCAAAAACAGGGCCCGAGACTAATCCATCTCTCCCTGTCCCTCCCCTCTTTCTCACACAGACACAAACTCCCTCAAATCCCTTTTACCAGAAGTCCTGCTGACTGTAGCCAGTCACCCGAGAGCCAGTTGACATAACAACCCCCTGGGTACTCATGCCTGCACTCTGCTTTGCCTAAGTAACCGACACTGTAAAAACTACACTGACCTGCTTGAGGCGGAGCTACTATTGTCACCAGGCAAAGAAAGTGTGCTGCTCTGTCAAGGGGGACAGCATCATATATCATTCAAACTCAATAAAGAACTGAAGTTTAACACAGAGGAGCATATGTGTTTACCTCTTGTTTTTTTTGTTTACAGACTAGCTCTTTGTCCAAGCCTTCCGGCTTTTCTGTTTGCCGCAATTCAAAAGGAGCCATTAAAATGTGACGTATGGGAAAGCAAACAAGCAGAAACTCACACACTGCAGTGCACACACATCGACACGCAACTGAAGAATCACAAAAACAGGCCGACAGAAATACACACACTGGCTCTCCCGACAAAGCTGCAATCATGGAAGCTGTAGTGTGGAGTGGGAAGGGTGGGGTTTATGCTGCTTTATCTAGCTAGGGGATCAGATGCGTGCACGCTCGCGTATACACAACACACACTGTGCTATGTTGGATTCCTTTCAGAAACTTAATGTGGCCCAGAAACAAACACCCACAGAGTTGTTTTTTAATGGGACAGATGTAGTGTAGTAGCCACAGTTAAAGCACCTACCCTCACACCGACTGCTACCCTTTGTTGCTCTCTGACATACGGAAAGCATTGCCTCACTCCAGCAACACTTCAGGTGCATTAAAATGGGCCAGCTTTTGATGGAAAGAGTGAAAAATGTGCAAATTGATTGAAGCAACTTTTTTTTTTAAAGCTTGAACTAGGCCAGTTACTTTGAGTAGAACTTTTGCAAAAATGTATTTTTCCTCTTTCATGTGCACTTCCAGCATTTATTTCACTAGTTCCTGAATAAAAATGCATGACAACAATTATTCCACTCGTGATAACGTGCATGTATTCTTGTTTACATATATGTTGTGACTGTGGTATGACTTCTATGCGGCAAAAGCATGCAATGCCAGCTATTACTTTTAGGGGTGGAAATCACCATAGGCCCCTCGATACGATATTATTACAATACTTAAGTCACGACACAATCTTATTGCAATTTTAAACATTTTGCGATATGCTAATTTAGCGTAACTTTGGAGCGTTGTTTAGCTTTCTTCCCGACAAGCTAACATGACGTGGTATGAATCAATTCCTTAGGATTTCTAGTTGCATATGATACCAGTATCATCACTCTAGCTTTAAAAACCAAGCCTGCTATAACATCTGAAAGACAGAATAGTTGGATTAAAAGGTTAAAAGTTTATATAATAAAAGATCGATACTTGACGTCCGTGTATCAATATTGCCACGCAAAATATCACGATACTATGCTGTACTGATTTTTCCCCCAGCCCTACTTTCTATAAACATTCTGGCCTAAAAACACAGAAATGATTTCTTCTGTCACTTTGGCTCATAGTTCACTACAGAGTAACTACAGAGCTGTCTCCTTAGAAACCCGCTAATGCGATTTTCCCGCTTGTCAACAACTTATCAACATGGACTTCATCCCCAGAATGGCCGTCTGTAAGATACAGACAAGACTGAACAGAGAGGGAGGGCGACTTGAGGAGGTGGGGGTGGATTGTCTCATCCGATGAATCCTGCTGGTGGGGTTTCTCTCTCTCTGCTCTCTGGTGTCCACTACGCAGAGCAGACACCATCTGGCCAGCTGGAATGCCACTGAGCAGGGGGTGGAGGGGTTAAAGGGGTCCTTGCAGGGGGATGGGTTATGGCTGAGAGATGGAGTATTAACAGTAGTGGTATTAACCATCTAATGCCCCACAAACTCTTTTAAGTGGAAAAAAAAACAGAAATGGAAGAACACTTTGGGAAGCAGTACAGAGGCCTGACGTCTACGTCTTTCGGTGTCCTGCATATATAATTATGAAACGCCTAAAATGGAAATAAACTGAAATTGAGCCACAGTGTGTACTTACCTCTTCATATGATAATGATGCATGTATCAGGTCTAAAGTAAAAAAGAAGACTGATACCAGTCAACAGTGTCTGTATGAAGCCACAGCCAGCAGCCACTTAGCTTACATTAGCATAAAGCGGGAAACAAGGGGGAATAGCACCTCTAAAGCTCACTCATTTACACCTTTTCATGATACCAGAAGTTTGGTAGTTGATACCAAAAGTAAAACAATAGGTCGCACTTCAACAAACATTCCTTTATTACCATTTGCATACTGTTTTTTGTTACAAACAGGTCATAATTCCCTCTCTATTATCTATTTTATATTGCACATTTTCTATCATCCCCGGGACGACGTCAGTCTCGAGCCCTGACTGAGCGTCTGACGAATGTTTTACGGTTAGTCTAAATGACGGATGATGTTTTGTTGTTGATGCTGCAGGTAGCTGACAGAATTGTCTTTAATGTGATTCAAATTGATTCAACCATAAAAATCAACTGCTTCCTCAATTCCTGTTAAGCTGATATTTATGGCGCTTTAGCAGAAACATATTTAAAATCAAAGTACAATACACAGACTTGTGCATACAATTAACTGGCAATAAAACTCTAGGAATAAGCTGAACAAGGGCATTATTATTTAAATACTCTCTGCAAACTTGTCCCTTAAGGTAAACTTTACACCCCCTGTATAGATTGCATTAAAATGTTGCTGTGTTTAGACACAATGCTTTCACTATATCCCTCCGTATGGTTTACAAAGATACATGTGTTTGTGCATGTTTTATTGTAAGGCAATGAAGCCCTGGTCGACATGCACAGAAAAGGTTGCCCGTAAACTCACTAGTTTGGAACGCAGATTCAAAACACTCTCTGGTATTTTATTCTAAGGCTTTATTTTCAGTTGGTGTCAGATGAAATTCTGCTCTGGCACTGAGCTAAATCAAAGCGAAATGTAGTCTGGAGAGAAGCCTTGCGCTGCCACTACACATGGAAACTATTATGTGTGCGCAAATCAAATGAAAGTCTGAAGTATAACCATATGTTTATGCGCCATGCAAATATTACACTGGTTAAAGACGTCATTGAAGTGGGCCTTGGCGGTGCAGTTGCTGACCAAATACAGTTAGCGTCTTGGTGACGAAGCTGGAAGCGGTCCACTCTAACTGCTAGCTGGGTTTATAAATATGTCTTAGTGGAGATTAGCCTGAGGGTAACCCTCTAGCGCTCTTCCCTGTAGAGTTCCTATTGCTCACATTGTCACATCCCTTCTGCTTTATATAAATATTTGTACTGCAGAACTTCTTGGCTGTGCAGCCGACATCAAACCCTACTGAGAGCTGAGGAGAGCGCACGGGTCGGACTGGAGAGAGATGGGGTTGAGTGGGTGGATCTAGTGCTTGGCTTTTTGCAGCCAAGTTTTGCAGTTCAGCTGCAGCATGTTATTTAAAGAAGACCTATTATGCTTCTGTGCTTTTCCCCTTTCCTTTAGTGTGTTATATAGTTTTTTGCATGGAAAAGGTCTGCAAAGTGACAAAGCATAAAGTCTCCCCCACAGAAACACTGCTCCTGAACTGCCTGAAACGCCTTGATTGAAGTCCTGAGTTTCTCTTCCGTAACATGGTGATGTCACCAAGTAACACATTTGCATAATACCTCAAACAAAGCTAGTTAGAGCGGAGTCTGAAGAGTTTGGTTCGGTTGACCAGGAGCTCAAACAGAGCGTTAAAGCATGTAAACATGTTCTAGTGGAAACCCAAAATACTAGTATGAACCTGAATATAAGCATTATAGGTCCTCTTTGACTGTTAAATAAGTTAGTAACACATGTAGGTAAAGCTCAAGACTCAAAATGCTCAACTAAAATGTGATATTATGCTGACTTTAAGAGCCAATTATGCACATTTTTATATTTGGTGAAATTGTTTATGTTGGAATGACATATTACAGAAGTTCTAGTTTGTACAACAGTGTTTGTATAGTTAAAATAGCCACCGTGTAGGGTTATGATGTTTACCATTACTTACTTACGACAGGATATAGTGCCGTAAGGCAGTTTTTCAGTGCGCATGGTAAAAAGGAGGCTTTGGGAAGATGCTGTGAAGTCTGCGTAGGTGTGAATCGCAACAGGTTTTTGACTGTGTTATATACCGTGTTATATATGGGGTATTATAGCATACAGTGAAAGTGTGATAATGTTTAACGTATGAAACATCAACTCGGTAGTGGACCGAGCGAAATGTAACTTTGATGGAAATCACCTGCAGTTATGTTGTAATTGCTTCTCAAATAAACCCTTGTTCAAGTTTTCCCTGCCTCTAGCGAATACATTGGGTCTTCACAAAAAAAGGATTGAAATTAAGTGGATCACGAGTCAGAACTGAGGAACCTTGCAGACTAAGTGGTTTAGGAACTTGAGAGCACGGTAAAACCACTATACTGACCATGTGAAACAATATCTACTCCAATAAATAAAAGCTTCCCTTTACAAAAGGGCTAATGATTCCTCCTGAGTGTTTTTCAATATGATCACAAAGATAGGGCCACAAATATAAATGTAACACTGACATGCCTTGTGGTCCTTCATGCTCTCTTTGAAAGTGCAGAAATGCATAATAGAAGAAGTTTCTATAATCCCAGGGACACTCCTCTATAAAATAATGTAGAAAAGCAATCAAAGCGTTGCATCACCGATTCCAAAACAGATATAAATCGCTAATTTTGAACTAAACCGAGGCATCTGGTTGCACAAGTGTACTTATTTTGTGTCTTTCCCTCTAATAGCCTTGTTAAAATCCTTAACTACCCATTTAAATCTAATTTACAATCCTAATTTAACAAGAGTTTTTTTTTTTTTTTTTTTACATCCCTTCAAGTGCTTATCAGCTACACTCTGTGTGAGGTACATTCACTCAGTGCACCAAACCAAATCTCAAACTTACACCTTTGTCATGACAGAAGGTTGGCAAAACTGTAGCAGAACCTGTAGAATAAAAAGCCCAATGAGAGACTGACATGAAGTGTTAGGAGGAGGGAAAGTCCTCATAGAAGCCAAAAAAACAACAACGTTGCTATTCAAAGCCTTGTATTCCTTGCCATTAGCTATTCGGGAATTGAAACTTGATCTACAGTTTCACTCTTGACGACTTTCTATTAAGATAAAACAAAAGAATAACAAGTTAATGTTGAACAAGACAAGTCTCTGCAGAAAGAGCCCTCATCCACAGCACGCTCCTCCGCCCTCCAAAAGCCCTCTCGCCAGTGTTGAGTAACAAGATCCCTGCTGATGGCAACACCACCCCCACACTGACACGAGGCGTTCAGGTGAATGTTAACACTTACCACAACCACATAACACTCACTTCAGCTCAACAACAATGGAGCGTCTGTCTCTTTGTTTGGGGTCTTTACATGGTTCAAAAGAGGAGGCAGGTAAAGAGCAGCAGAATTACATAAATCATGACGAGATCCACTCCCTGCTCAGACACTTTCTGCTCAGTGGCCATCAACTTTCTGATATTTCCCAACACGACAGCAGTAACAGAAAGCAGCATGCTCTGTTATAAATGAGTAAAAGAGTAACACGAACATGTGCTGTCTTGCTCAGACAGTGCCTGACACACAAACAATGTCTTATCAAGGCATGCATCAGTTTTCTTGCTCAACACCAGCTGGCTGTCTTGGTAAACCTGTTGTGACACAGACAGCCATACAGAGGGAAAATTACAGTCAAATACCATAGCCCTCGGATATGAAGCTTCAATGAGCTTCATTATATTCACCATTTGATTGATACAGTGCAATCAACTTCAGGCTATATCACTTTTCTCTCCCTAAAATGACATCATTTTGAACATAAACCTCTTCATTCACAGCCTAGTGACAAGAGATACGGTTAAAATCATAGGAAAATGACTGCTGAAAGAAAATGCACACTGGATAAACAAAGGCGACACCTCACGCGAAGCGTACAGTCACCATTTTTCAAAAGAAATCCAACAAGTCTCGTCCATCTCAGTGTATGCACAGACATTACCCAAGCAGCTTGCAAGTATTTGCACAGCCATGGCGGTATGACACAGGTAAACATGACTTTGATTCCAAACTATTTTGTGCCAACACCAATAATCTAGTCTGTAGTGGCATTTCTGTAAGGTTGAAAAATAAGGTATAGAGTGATTCCAGCTCTCTTTACACTTTGTTTTCACAGGTGTTTTTTGTAGAACTCGACCCCAAATGCTTACCCCTCTCTGTCACTGTTTGCAAAAGGGACTCAACAAGTCTCTGTTGACCGATTTTCTAAGTAAGACAGTGGGTGAAAGGATAAAAAAACAGCTGGCTTGGATGTGCTGTCACTTGATATGTCACACAGGAGAACCAAAAAAAGCTAAGCTGAGCTATTTTACAGCTAAGCAGCACACCACAAGATGTTTCTGAAAACATTTGAGACGAGAAATAGGCATTTCAGTAACAGATTATTGATTCATATTTGATCAGCGCTGCCTAGTTTCACGGTTTGATCGGAGTTTGCGAGTGATTGACTGCTGCCCAGAGACAGCAGGCTCCAGATCAGCTCTTACTACTTGTTTTTCTCCGGTCTATGAAATCTTGCAGAAGCCAATAGGAGCACCGGAGGACATCGAAGGACACAGAAGCACATGATTTTCTTTCAGATTACCTGTCTCAGTCACTACTGTTAGAATATAGTGACCCTTTTTAATAAAAAAATAACCTTTCTCCAATTCTACCCACTGCTGATTTAAGAGTGATAATGTTTTGATTTCAATGTTTTTTCTCTCTCTCTTCAGCTATACATATCCTAATTGTAGCCTACATTAACAATACTTTAACAATTTACTTTCTTAGACTATACATTCTTTCAATTAGCTATAATTGTGTAGGTGAGACTTGTAGTGAGGGTATCTGCCATTGTAATACTGCCCTAAGTTAAAAAAAAGTGTTGTTGTCTTCATAGGGTGCAGTTATGCAAAGGCAAAACAATACAAATAGCAAGTAGAGGTTTTCAAGTGCAAGATTAAACAGCTATAATACTATAAATACTGTCACTGTGAGAACTATAGGCTGCAATGACAGCTGTTGACAGTGTGACAGCGTTTCCACACAAAACCACACATCATATCCTCGATGTGTCACACATGAGCATTTCCTGAAACACCTTTAAAAATGCTTATAATTGTTAAAGAGGAAGCTTCCAGTTTGTGGTTAAGTTACACAGCAACAACAACACACTCATTACAACATAAACTGCCACTTCATACTGTGTATAACATACCTGTAATGCTTTATGGAGGTCTGCTGAAGCGTCGGCAAGCACAACATCCACGGAGAGATTCACTGTGAGATAATAATACACTAAATAGCACACTATTGTAGGTTTTAACAGCACGTTATGACGCTACTAGCTGACGTTGTGTTTTGTAAAGTTCCTGACTAAGCTTACCGTTACTCGATTAATGTTCAGCCCGAGTCCTCGACGAGAATTAGAGAGAAAGAATTGAATTAATTGGACACTTGTCTTCTTTATAAAGCAGTTTAGCTGTCTCTATTCATCCTCCACCGACGCTGAGCGGTGAGACACGGCTCTGTCCTGCTCGGCAGCAGGGTGCAGAGAGGCGGCAATGAGATGAGAGCTGTTGCTGCTGCTGGCAACTCAACTTCAAACTGAAAATACATACTCGCTTCTGATTGGTCCAAACTCAGCGCGGTGATGCATTCAAGTGCCTCTGGTAAAAAGCAGTGTCCAAATTATGACTTGTGGCAAACAAGTGTGTTTTTCGCAAGTACATTAAAATAAAGAAGAGGAAAGTCACTAATTTTTACATAAGTACATGTTCAGCTTCATGTACTTACTTAAATATGTCATGTGTGTGCTAGTTTACACCTTAAACATAAATCAGCTTTTCAATATTCAAGAAGACATTGGTAGTCTACTTGATTACAAGTTAGTTACTTAGCTTGCAACCCATTTAAAGTGGCAGTAGGCAGAATATGTTTGGCATCATTGAGCAAAAATGTCATAATAGCCTTTTCATCATATTGTAATTCAAGTGTTCTGAGAAAAAACTACACTTCTGCGCCTCCTCATGGCTCTGTTTTCAGACTTTAAAAAAAAAAAGCCCAGAAATGGCTAAAGAAATTTACTTTTTATTTCTCTTGTAATATTGCTCAGCCAGCTATTTATGTAGTGGAGTTTTTGTCTTTCTGCAGTAACTGATTAGAAGCAGCAACACTGACTTATCATAACCTTTGAAGTTAATATAACTTGTTAGCTAACAGCTGCTTATTTACACATCCAGCAGATAGAGAGAAGCATTATTGTTCATTTGGAGCCATATTTCTGGCCACCCGCCAATGTAGGTCCAGTATTCACTCTATTTTTAGCCACCAACTTCTGAGGAAAATCTCATTTTCAGGTTTGCAAGTTTGTTCCGGCTGGTGGGCGGTGCTTGGTATTTCATCAGCTGTTCTCAACATCGGTCACAAACTTTCTCATTTTACAGCTAAACAGTACACTACAAGATGTTTCTGAAAACATTTGAGACGAGAAATAGGCATTTCACTAACAGAATATTGATTCATATTTGATCAGCGCTGCCTAGTTTGACCGTTTGATCAGAGTTTGCAAGTGATTGACAGCTGCTCAGAGATGGCAGACTCCAGCTCGACTCTGATTGGTTGTTTTCCTTCGGTCTGTGAAATCTTGCAGATGCCATTAGGAGCACCAGAGGATAGTTAGACACATCATTTTTTTCAGATTACCTTTCTCAGGCACTATACTATCAGGATATAGTGACTGTTTTTATAAAAATAACTTTTCTTCAATTCTACGCACTGCTGATTTAAGAGGTATTCTCCTCTAAGCTTACCATATTCTTTCATTTGATTAATTGTGAGAGGTCCAAGATGTAAAACTATCCAATATTTCACACACAAAATATAAAGATGAGAGAAAAAACACCCAATTTGTCCAACAGAACAATGTTTTTCTCTCTCTTCAGTTGCACAAATCCTAATTGTAGCATACGTTAACAATCTTTAACAATTCACTTTCTTAAGCTATACACTCGATAAACTATAATTGTGTAAGTGAGACTTGTAGTGGGGTATCTGCCATTGTAATATTGCTCTAACTTTTTTCTGCAAAATTAGAATTGCTCTATTTCCAACAGGACGTGAAGGCATCACACAGTGTAGGTTTATTAGTCATCTGTCCCTCTGTGTCTCTTTGTCTTTATGTCTGATAGTGTCCAACACACACACACAAACACACTCATGATTTATGTTAGTGATTTTCATACGCATCCAACAATAAAATGCAAAGCAGGTGATGCTTGCATCTACACTCCCCCTTTAGTTGCTCACAATAAAAGGCTCACTGTAATGTTAAGGTTGCAGTGCCCCCTGTTGTTCATATTAGACAATGTATGCACCTCATGGTTTTATAGCTAGTAAACAGTGGCTGGTCTAAAACAGGGATGTTTCTAGGATTTAAAGACATTGGAGGCTCAGCCCGGACCTCTGTAGGGAGGTCTTTTTTAATAAAAAAGCTCTATTTTGATGCTTTTTTTAATGCACTCTTTATGGCACTGTATTTACATTCAAAGTGCATGTCTTAATCGTTGAAAAAATGCATTCTGTACCTTAAAAAACTGTTGTTTACTTTCCAGATTACTTGTGAATTGTGATGTTAAAAGTATTAGTAATTTTTAGTAATTGGTATTAGTAGAAACAGGATACATCACAACTGCTATCATTAAACATCTATTGACTAGAGTTGGAAAAACTGTTGAATGCCTTTATGTTAACATTAGTTTATTGGAATATTAAAAGGGTTTTCTTTTACTCATACACACACATATACTGGTATGTACAGGGTGTATTTTCTGAACTGCTTGAATGTGTTTACTCAATCCTCCATCATGTCAGAAACAATAATTTCCTGTCGCAGAAATGCTGATTGAAATAACAGACATCCAGATGATGAATGTTTTTACAAATTAAATTCTGTCTTTATCGATTTGTGAGTGTGTTTTTTTATAGTTTGTCTGTTCATATTTTAAACCCAAATTCATGCTGGTGGTGATGCAGTTTGATGCCCACTGTTCTGCCGATCACTCTGCTCCTTTCATCTTCACCAATCTTCACTCTTCTTTTAGGTTAGTTGGGTAACACCAAGCCCACCTGTAAAACATGTAGCCATTACTATATATTATTGTGTGACATTAAGAACTTGCATGGCACACACTTGTATATAGCACTGTTGCACTTTGTATTTCTGTATTTTACCTGCAGTGTTTGTGTTTACAGTTTAAGTAAAGGTCACGATTTGCTGCTAATGTCAGAGTGATTTTTCAGCTATAATGAGATAATTTCCACCAGCCTTATTGTGTGGCAATAAAAGGAAATACACATCATGAATTTTATAATTATAATTAGAAAACATTCCTCATCTCTGTGTAATAACCACCAAGTGTGCATCATGTGTTCTCCTACCGTAAATGGCGCGCTACTGTATAAGAATCGTGTTGATTTAGGTGTAACGTGTAAAAATGGCAGACATTCGGAGAATGAGCCTCCTTCTGTTGCGCAATCACTGCGCGCTTGCATTTCTAGCGGTCGGCAAGTCAACCAGTGTTCAGGAACACACCGTAACCGTACACATCGTTAACTCTGAACATCATGTGATCTGATCAACCTGCCGCCTTCTGGTATCACCCGAGGACACGCGTCCAGTGATTTTCCCCTGGGCAGAGGACCCGAGTCCTCGCATGTAGCCCAGATAGCAAGCCTTCCGAATGCCTCGATATGTTATTGGAACTGAGGAGTATATAAAGACGATTGACAACACATCATTCACACTCACGGTGTGCAAAATTTGGAAATGGTTGTACATTATTCTGCTTAATACACGACTACTCACTGAAGAAATCAATATTTTGACACAAAAACGGTCCGCCGGAGGCCAACATCTGAACTGCGCCCATAGCAACGGTCTGCTATACATAGCAACGGTCCGTTAAACAGAAATTACAGATTGCGTGATTGACCAATCAGAATCGAGTATTCAACACAGCCGTGTAATATGATGTAAAAGACTTTAATATCTCTACAAACACCTAAATAAGGTGACAGCTGGCTGGAGGGAGATCACCTGGAAGTTGATGTAAGGCAGTAGCCTAAATCAGCCACCAGGTGTAGCTGGTGCGCTGTAATTCCCAACCAGAATTGAGCGATTGTCCATGTTTGTCCCTTACAGGACACCGTAGTTCTGAAATGCAGTTATAATTAAGATGTTAAATATTCACTTTGGCGTGATTTGTTTTGGTAAGGTAATTCTAAATGTGTGATTTAGTTTTTCTAGGACTTTACTCCTTGTTGCACTTAAATGAACTGCTTGACCAACGAGTTTTCCAGTGTGTAGTACACAATAGTAGTGGAATGAAAAAGTTATATCTTTCCAGAAACATTTGCATAAGAAGACATTACAAGTTGTATTTGTATTTATATTCAAGAGTTTCATTCTACTTTGCTGCACCTGATTCGACTGTTATCAGCTCTTTAAATGGGCGGTATGAGTCGTCATCGCCTCATAGATGTGGGTCCTTAGGGCCCTGCTACTCCTACTACGTTGTAAAAGAAAGCAAAACTTAAAAGCAACACGTTCCAAACACGTAAAACTGAATGAAATGCAAACAAAACAGCTTGTTTAGGTTTAGGTAACAAAACCACCTAGTTAAGTTTAGGGTAATAGATTGTGTTTTGGCTTAAAATAACTACAAAATGAGAGTGAAACTTAAGGTTGTGAACATAAAGACAACTACGTGATGTTGGTTTCACACAGGATGCGTAGTACTGTGTTCCACCCCATATGGAGTTTCACGGTGTCTATACCACAGCACATGACTTCCGCTTTTGCTCATGTCAGAATTACTATGATCGCTGTTGTCTTCTTTTATTCATTCTTTTGATGATCGCCTATGTGAATCAATGATAAAAACCTATTAGTGGGTGTAGCAGGCCCCTTCTGACCCACACCTATGAGGCTTATAACCACTGATAACGCCCATTTAATGACCTGAAAACAATCTAACCGGCTGTTTTATAAGATGGTGTGGAGGACTTTGAAAACACAGAAAGACAGTAACGTGTCTCGGCAGGAGGATACCACAGTAGTCAGTACCTTGTCTGGGCTCATAGTAGGACACATCCAGTTGTACAGGTAGTAATGAAGGCTCTTGTCGTCGATGCTGAACTTGAGCTTTTCCAGGAAATTCTTGTTATCCATCACATCGAGAGCAGAGAAGACGTCAAAACCTTTCTGTCAGTGAGGAAAAAAGAGCATTTATTTTGTTACAATACACAGTAAACCATACAATACATATAACTCTATTCAAATTTGGAGTAGGTTGATCATGTATGTGGTTTGGAGGGAGAGGTCCAAACACCTTGTGCACTTTTTTTAAATGAAGGGGAGTTTTATTCTGACACACTCACAGATTTAGCCAGGACCAGTGTGTCCTCCACGAGGTCGACCGGGTCTGTGGCGGTAGAGGCAACGTAGAGGAGATGAGCTGCTCTCAGGTCAGTGTGGACCGGGTGATTCAGCACTCTTGAGGAGACGCTGTAGAAACTCACCACGTCTGTCAGTGTGCCATCATCACCCTTGTGTGAGAGGACAGGAGGGGAATCAGTTATTAACTACTACAGCATAGTGAGTTTAAATATTACAGAAAATGGTGAGGACAGCTCTTCCCTCTCCAAAGAAAAGAAAAATTGAAGACAAATTGTAAGGTCAGACCTCCACGACATAGGTGTCAATCACGTTCTTCCTCGGTAGCAGCCAGTGCTCTACTTCCTGCAAAGACAGCAGGGGTTTGAGGTGAAACTTGCGGAGGTTTGCCTGCAGTAGTGAGTGTATCCCCACAACATCTTCTTTAGTCATCGGGCGCAGACCTGCTGTCTTAGTCACCTGGGAGAGAGAGAGAGAGAGGAAGAAAAAACACGTTCAGTAAGTGCCTGAATGATTAAAATCAGTATCTTTAAACATTTTGTATAGGGCCTTTTGGTGAGTCAGGCGAAAATGCTGTGACCATGTCAGACTATAATGGCACTGATGGGTTTTGGCCTCTAGGTGGCAGCACAAACTAACCTCAGGCACACGGTAGAACTTCAGAGCTCTCTGCAGGTTCATGTTCTGCCTCAGACCCGGGTAGCTCACCTCCATCAGCTTTCTGGGATTCAGAGGGCGATTCCAGTACCTAAAAGATTCAGTTTGTTCATTTGTGTAGGGACAGTAAAGGTAGAACATTTCTTCACAAGAGAAATACCAAAGATGAAATGTTTAGGGTACCTAACTGAAGTTGATTTGTAGTCCACATTGTAATGTTTGGAAGAAATAGCATATGACCAGTGAATAAAAAACAAGACTGCATGTTTGCTAATTAGGGGAACGAGAGTGGCACCCATAAACAGATAAAGAAGTTTCATGTTTTATTTAATTCTTCGTTGTGTTAAAGACACTGCAAACGTGTGTGTTTTTCTCAATAACATGACATATTCATGATAAGCCATTACCAATTAGGGATTTCACACTCAAAAACTCATCTAATCTGCTTCATCAGGACTGGTTGGGTGGGGTTTGAACCACGCTTAGTCAACTAATCGGTCGTTTTGGTCTTAGTCGACTAAGGTTTTTTTAGACGATTAGTCATTTTCTATGCTTTTTCATGCTGAATGACTTATTTCCAAGAAACTTATGAGCACATCTATGGTAAGCACAAGAGTTAAAGTGGTGCTTTTGTGTGATTCTTTGTGGAGAATCACAGTTTTACAAATCTGTCCATTAAATCAACTAATCGATTTGTGGACAATTGTGTTAATTGACGAAGAATTTCTTCGGTCAAGGACAGCCCTAATTTGATCAGATCTGACTGACAGGGACTTGGCAGCTCACGGCACCTTTTCCAAATGCACTCTGCTGCTTTAAACAAGTAATTAAGACAAAACAGGAATCTGCAATGTTAAACAACCAAAATTCTTGTGACTTTGGCAGCATTCAAGTCAAAATCCATCCCTCATATTAAAGAGGACCTATTATATTTATTTTCAGGTGCATCATTTTATTTTGGGTTTCTACTAGAATATGTTTTAATGTTCAAAAAAACAAACAAGCCGCTAGGCAGGTATTATGCAAATGTGTTACTTGGTGACATCACCACATTACGGACGAAAAGGTGGGACTTTTATCAAGGCGTTTCAGACAGTTCAGGTGTTTCTTTGGGGTTGAGTAACTCACTTTGACGTGGACTTTGTAACTTTGCAGACCTTTTACATGCACAAAAAACTATAGAACAAACTAAAGAAAAGGGAAAGGCACAAAAGCATAATAGGTCCCCTTTAAGAAGCGTATTGAGGTTTTTTTTCAGGACCTTTAAAAGTGCTAATTGTGGCTTCACTTCCCATTTAAATCAAATGTGAATCCACCCTGCGTAGCAGCTCCTACCTGCAGGAGCTCATTGGTGTGGGCAGCACTAGGCCAGCTGTGTACACAGCCTGGTAGAGGCCCTGCTGGTTGACCCGTCTGGTGAGCTCTCGGATCAGAACTGGAGTCATCCGCTTGAGGCGCAGCTTCTTATGAACACACAGCAGTTTGACCTGTGCCATCCGCTTCTCCCTGCAGGAGAGCACGTTTTGAGCATTTGCTTTGAGATACTTTCAGGTAAAATTGCTACAGTTTTTGTCGGCAAGTGCAGTGAATATTAATACCGCTCGTCAGATTTCACATAAACACACATCTTTGCATACATTTACGAGCTACTCACGTCTCATATATGCAGACATCTGCGGGAAGAGCAGCGATGAAGCCGACTAACTTGTTATTGGTGTCTACTCGCACGCCGCAGTGCCACTGGGCCAGCCAGTTAGGAGGTTGTAAAGCCCTTAAGAGGAAGAGAATGACATTGTCTGCAAAAATGACTGTGAATACATGCAGGGGTAGTTCAATAAACTCTAATTAAGGACAATATCCAATAAAAGGAATGAGCATGAGATGACTCAGCTGAATGAATACGGCAGCTTTCTTTTACCTCAGGGCCAAAGATCTGCGCCACTTCCTTGATTGCTCATGTTAATTATTCGTATCAAAGTACTTTTTTTTCTGTTTTGATGTAAGTGTTCCCCAAAGTATATACTATATAATGTAGATCACGGAGGAAAAAGGCAGTCGTGAAGAGATTAGAGTAGCCGGCTTGTAACTGATAACGGTGTGTCGGAGGGTCAGGCTGGGAAGTCAAGAGGGAAAAATGATGTTGTCCTTTTTAGACTCTCAACACGTTAATTCCTTTAATGCAACTCAGAGGCGTGTTGCAGTTGTATGGAGCAGTTTTAAGGTGCAAGACGGAGCTGAAACAGAGCATCTATCAATGAATAAAAAGGTCAAAGAAAGATATAATTCATTCAAAATCTAGAAATCAGAAGTGCTTGAAGCTTACCATTGCAGATACTCCAGTGAGAACTCATATCTGATCGTGTTGTCGTCCTCTTCCATGTAGTTCTCATTGAGCAGAGTGCGTAGCTCTCTCAGCTGCAATGATAGATGGAAAAAGAGTTGAATTTGCCTGAATTTGAGTCCATTTTTTCTGAACTCCAGACTAAGAAAAGTCCAGTTCCTTACCTCTGAAAGACCAGAATTAGACATAATGTGTGTGATGCAGTTTACATACAGGAAGTAACTTACTACTGTGGGGCTGCTCAGGTCCAGAGTGTCCCAGGAGAAACCTTGAGGTAGAGAGTAGGGCTCCTCACGGACATTGGCTTCAGCCTCTATTATTGGGCCATGAGTCACAATACTGTCACCTGAGGACGCCAGTAGAAAGAAAAACACATGACATACATAATTTCATCCTCAATATTGTAATTATCGTGAATGATTTATGGACTTCAGGTAATGGCTTCTTAAAATGAATATGCTGTTATAATGACAATGCTAAAATAGGATTATAGGGCTTCTTCTTCTTACCATTTTGTATAAAAGCATACATCAAAGTGTGCAACTGAGTGTTCCGTATCAATTTAATTCAATTACATTTTAAATGCAATGTCATAAAGAGCAGCAGTGGAGTTAAAGGTATCCAGAGCGATGTTTTGAGGAAGTGTCTCTCAGGTACCGTACACATTATGCACAACCAGGGGGAATATGATAACACGTCTGCCTACAGATGTTGGTGGTAATGTGCTGTCAAAGGTATAGGAGTGTGCCGATAAAATGATAAAAGTGGGTTGAGAAGTTGATGTAAACAATGTAGATTAGTTAAGGTAACACAATCCACCTACACCAGCATCTCTACTGCTCAATAATTAACATATTAGAACTTGTAGGAAACCAAAGTGTAAAACTGACAATTTGCCGTTTTACAGTGGGTTATGTGTCAAACTATTTCTTAGTTGGGAGGAGTTTCTGCCTTTAAATGGAAGCGATCCCGTGGTCTGCCGCTGCTAGGCAACGGCAATATTGACGTTACTGTCGGCGTCTAGAAGCCACTGAGGCGAACAATTTAGCAAGCTAGTGGGCGGGAAACGTAATGCAGTAACTAGAAAGGCAAATAATTGACTAAAATTACAATATATTCACTTATCATCGACTAAAAAATGAACTTCCATTGCCTCCACCGTTTCTGACAACGTTAGCAAACACATCGAAACTCGTGAACTCGTGAAAATTTCCACTTACAAGGTCGTGAATACCACAAGAGAGGGGGGTTCAAGTGGACTCTTCTCGTGAACGGTTAACACGACTCCATTTGAAGGCAGCAAGTAATGGTGCTCTTAAATGGGGTTGTGTTTACCGTGTATTTTTTTTCTTCCTAATTTTCTAATATCTCTGATCAAAGTGTTGATATTCCCAACTGCCTAATCCATTTCCTCTGTCATTATGCCTTTCTATTTATTGCATTATGCTACCCACTAGCTTGCTAAATTATTATCCTCTGTGGCTTCTAGACGCCGACAGTAACGTCAATATTGCCGTTGCTTGGCAGAGATGTTTTCACGACTTAACCACTTGAACGCCAAACATATTATGTACACGACTTCCCGTGTTGTAAACACGAGCTCGCGAGTTTCATTTGAAGATACCATAACTTCCTGAAGCCTCTGCTGGTTGCCTGGCAACTGCTCAGAGCCAAGAAATAGTCCAACACATAACCCCCCCCATATAAAAAAATATATATATTTTTACATTGTGGTTTTGGTACAGATTAAACAAACAAGACATAAGATGTTAATTACCGAACTTTGGAAGTGCTACTAGACAGATTTTGTTACCGTTGGACAGAGCAGGCTAGTTGTTTCCCCCTGTTTCCAGTCTTTATGCTAAGCTAAGCTAACTGGCTGCCGGCCTTATATTTAGTGGACAAATGTGTGAATGGTATCTCATCTAATTCTCACTGCAGAAAGCGAATAAGCATATTTCCCAAAATGTCAAACCTTTGCCTCAAGTATAACTTTGAGCCAATGCTTTTGTGTTTTTAGAGTATTCAGGAATAACTTCTCACCCAGTCTGGGGACAGGCTGTGTGTCCCAGAAACGGTACGTGTGTTTTTTGGCCTGCTGCAGGGTCTTGGGCACACTCGGGCCCATGGAGAAGAGGTGGAGGGCTCTCTGGATCTCCTGCTGCTTCGTCTCTGGCAGAGAGTCCAGCTAGGGCAGGACAAGAGAGGCAAGGACGAGTTACTATATAATCTTCCCCCAAGAACATTGACGTTTGACTGGCACACAGCAGCATAAATCAGCTTGATTCCTTCAGCCCAAACTGGTAATTTCAATACACCCACGCACAAGTTCATGAGCATTCACATTGTCACAAACACAAACCAGCACTCAGACTCAGAGAAAGACACAAACCATAGCAAATGGGTCCCTAGGTCTCTCTGGTTTCCAGGCATCTTCCTTCTTTTGCTTCTTTTTGCTCCCTTTTAGACTCTCATCCTCCGTCAGCTTCTTATCACTGAAAGACATTTTCATGCACTTGCATAAGGGTGAATTTTACTGAATTAATTTTCTACTAACTGAAGAAACAGAGAACTTACAACAAGCTTGAATCAGTCATTGTGAACGAATGCGAGTCCTCGAAGCTGAGGGTGAATCGGGGTGTTTTTCTGACACTTTTTGTGTTTTTGTCAGCTCTTATCTCAGCGAGCAGCGATGGGAGGAGAGTCACCCACCCCGACTCCACACCCAGTCGATAGATAACTGAGGACAATACTAACAATTAAATAAAACTTCTCACGGTCTTCATGTGTCATAGAGCTGCTAAATACAGCAATGCGGCAGATTAAAGCTTATAGCAGCTTGATCCAGGCAGCAGATTTAATTGGTGAAAGTTGTCTAATTGCAGAGTTCCCATATAGTCCTAAATTTAAAAGTCAGCACTTTTTCCACAACTTTTATATCTCTTGTGGGCCTGATAATAGTCTGTGTTCAGTGTAATGTACAGTATGTTAACACTGACTCAGCAATTTCACCTTATTGCCAAGTTGTTGTCTATTATTATATACAGAGTAATGAAGTAAAAGTCAAGTAAAAGTCATACAACTGGTCACATTTAATTAATTTTCATATAAAGTTTCATGCAATAAACATAATTTGAATTATGAAAAATAGACTCTAAATTGCCCCTTGGTGTGAATGTGAGCGTGAATGGTTGTCTGTCTCTATATGTGATTTGAGAGAGTGCGTGTTCTTTATCAAAATAAATGTTTGTTGCCAAAATAAAAGTATCCCTAAATGGTAAAAAGTGTACCAAAATAAAACAAAAGGCGGAGAGAGGTAGTCTAAATTGTCTTCTACATTTACATTTATTGTAAAACAAATAAATAAATAAATAAATAGATAAATAAATAAATGAATTAATTAATTAATAAATTAAAACATAAATTAAATAGTTACATAAAAAAGATGGCTTTTGTGTGCGTCATCTGCAGCCAAGGAGCTTTCACCTGGCTGTATTAATTGTTTATTAAGCAGCTCTTTGTTCAGAAATAGTACATCTCTTGAATAGTGCATCTCTTGCATTGTGCACCATGTAGGCTACCCTCTCCTCTGTAGACCCCAAGAGAGGTTTAGTGCAGTCCCTGTGGAGTCTGTTGCATGCTGCTTGGATTTATCTGGGGAGCATGTCATTTTTCTTATTTACATAGCCCAATATAACGAATTTGCCTTAAGGGACTTCATAATCTGTACAGCATCCTCATGAGCCCTTTCTGCCTAATACATGTACAACCACTTGTGCTATAAATGTTCCTATCACCTTTGATCATGCTTTTAGCTGTAATATACACGTATACAATAGATTTTCTTTTCGTTTATAAAGTGCAGCCTGGAGCTATCTCTATCTCTACTTCATGGTGTGGTATTATCCTGCCACTGAAATGCAAATTGGAGAAGGATGCTACAAACACCTGTCACCATTTAGGGTGATGGAGTGGAAATTGTGCAGTCCTATAAGTATTTGGGAAAAGCTCATACACGAGTGCTGCTTTTACAACAAAGAGGTGCATGACAGGGCCAGGACAGGAGGTGTTTCAACATGATGCAACATACATTCTGTGCCGGAGAGGAAGCAACCACGTCTTGAGATGCAAGCAGGACGACCAAATTGGTGACCGGCTCAGCTGCACACCCTGGAGGCAGCCAAGCAGAGGATGAACGCTTAAATGAAAGTCTCAATTGAACAACACGCAACACGTCTCTAGTGAGCTGTTGCAGCCTCAAACACCCTGTATATTTATGTATACATCTAGCATTCACTTTTGATTTGTTTTATTGTATCTGTGTACCATTACTGTTCCCCAATGGTCATTAAAATTTCATTTCATAACTGTGCTCTTGAGTCGCTGAAGGAGTCACTCAGGATTCTCATGATGTGGAAAAACAATTTTGTCGCGAAGGTATAGGTAATTCAGTTTGAATATATTAATGATTTTAGTCCACCCGTGGTGATTTACTGTCATGCTCCACACACTGACAGCTAATATACTATCTGGTCATGTCAGAGGAACTGATTACTACTGTGATGCACAGCATAAACATGTCTGAATGTATATACATGGACATAATATGATCACTCTCCATTAAACCCACTCACACAGAAGTAACAGGTGCTCTTAGAGCATTGAGGGCCTCTCAGCACTCCAGGTATCCTCAATAATATCAACTTCACTGCTTCAATAATGTGTCTCAAAAATTCAGAAAGAATCACTTTGATATAAAAAATATATCTTGATTGAGTGATTATTTTGGCAGTGATAGATTTACATATTAAACATATTAATAATAAGTGTCAGAGCTTTCAACTGCCTCATCTGATGATATCATTTTTCCAAGGTGTCATATAAAAAGACAAGAGAGGTAATTGCGCTATTAATAACTGCACCTTCTAGTTAAAGAAGCAGAGCCACTATAGTCTACGTATTTCAGAAATAAAGTACTCATCACAAACAGTACTTATTCAGTCTGTGAAAATAGTTCTCTGGAGGGAGCTTTCTAAAGTCTCTAAAGATAACTCTGATGATGTCTTCCGGGTTATTTCAGATTTGGCTTGGACGCCACACATTTTTGGCAGAAAGCATGCGTTACAAACTGGCCGTGTGAAGTTTGACATGAGCATCTACCAGGCACGATAGGTCAAATGAAAGATGCTATTGAGATGCATTAAGAGAAATACGAGTGTTTTGGGTGCTTGACTTATACTTGACACTGAAAGTCAGAATATCTCTGGCTCAGGTGCTTCTTCTTCTTTTTTTAAATCTTAAATCTTTTTCTTGTAAAAATTCTGTAGACAAGACAAAATAATGAAATACTGAGTCACAATTATGAGATATTAAATCCAAACTATGAGATTAGAGATTCCCTTATCCTTAAAAAATAAAGAGGACTTTAAGCTGCCAGATGTGAGGAGCAGATTGAGATTGAAGAGACATAAAGTATGTTTTTATTTTTTCTTACTACTACAACATATTTGTAAATGTAATTTTGCAGGTTTACTTGATTTAGATTATTCTGTAATTGCGATGAATGTATGCACCTTAATCCCTACAATGTCACATATTCCTACCCAGGCCTGTAGATGGTGCAAAAACACCTACAATAATACAAAAAAAATACAGCAAACCAATGACAAACTGCAGAGTGGCAATTTGTTGCTCCCTGCTCAGGGGATATAAGGATAACAGTTCACACACACACACACACACACACACACACACACACACACACACACACACACACACACACACACACACACACACACACAGTCAGAACCATTACTAATCTGTAAATAGATCTGTGTTGCTGTGATCTCTCTGCCGAACAAGATCCTCCTCGCTTTGCCTCGCTTTCTCTTCTTCTTCCCCGTCTCCCTCGTCTGTCTCGGTGTCAGTAACTCTGTTGTTTGCGAGATTGGATGAATGAGCAACAATCTCTGCATCTCTCTTTCTCTCTGCTGACTCTTGTCTTTCAGTTTCTCTGACTCACTGTCTCTCAGATTTCTCTTTCAGCCTGTTGTTTCCGTCCTTGCCTCATCCTCTCCCTCACTTATGCATTTAACTCAACGCGATTCTTCTCGACAGTCGTGACTGTCAAATAAGTCGTCACGATCTCCAAATACATGGTAGATATTTCTAATCAGTGCATAGGACTGATAAGGCCATGAAACATTTATTTATCTTTTTCTACTCAGCCTAAATGATCAATAAACGGAAAGCAGCAGAAGTTCTTTTCTTGCTATTTTATGTCTTTGTTTCTCTTTTTCTTCCTCTAATTATTTCTTTAATTGTCTCTTTAGCAGGATAAAGATAAATGGCAAAACAATGAAGTAATAAAGCACAAGTAGAGAAGAGTAATAAAGCCAGAAAACTGGCTCAGTAATGCCCGTTATATACCACTGTGTACCAAAAGTTTGCCAACATTAGCGATCAAAAGCTTATGGCCATACCAGACCAAGTACGGCTGAGTGTTTTGAACGGGGCGTTTTATTGCCTATCAATTAAAATGTCTATTTAGTTTTACAATTACACCAAGTCGTCTTTATTTTACACATTGCTCTCAGTAAAATGGTGCAGATTTCAGACAAATTGAAGGATAACATGCTCCTCCAATCAACCACTCATAAAACTCACAAACCCTTCCAAGTGATATAGATAGATCATTCGGATATAACAAGACAGTTTTAGTTTTTTGAAAATTGGGCCTTTTGTTTACCTTGGATGGCAGTGGGATTCTCGCAATGCCATTAGATCATGCACAAAAGTCTCGCGAGATGATTAAGGTTAGGCATTGATCTGGAATAGTTAAAGTTAGGCATTGACCTTGACCATTGGGCAGCGAGTCTTGCGAGATTTTTTTGCAAGTTTTTACAATTTGCTTTCTAGACACGACCCGAAGCAACTGTTCGTTCTAAACAACAATGAGAAAGTTTGCTCCGGCTGGTGGGCGGTGCTTGGTATTTCCTCAACTGATCTCAACATGGCTGCCGGGTCACAAACTTTCTCATTTTACAGCTAAACAGTACACTACAAGATGTACAAGATGAAAACGTTTGAGGTAAGAAATACGCATTACAGTAACAGAATATTATTAGCATAGAATACCAGTTTGACCGTTTGATTGGAGTTCGCGAGTGATTGGCAGCTGCTCAGAGAGGACAGGCTCCAGCTCGGCTCTGATTGGTTTGTTTTTCATCGTTTTCATTTTATAGAAATAACTTTTTTTAATCACATTTGCTCCAATTCTACCCACTGAAGCTTTAATGTAACGGGGCATCTTCCAATACCAGTCTTCTTGTTTGATGAATAGGTTGTGGAAACAGTAAAACAGTCTTCTGTCAGGGCAGGAAGTATGCTATCCATCCCGCACTTCCTCCCACACACTTGTCACTCACCTTGATGGGCTGTCTACCTTAAAAAACGGTGTCTGGCCCGAGGCCAGAGAGCTAACTGCCTCCCCCCGAGGGTGAGGACAAAACAAACAAACGGGATTTTCACATGAACACACAGACTTAAATTGATAAATAATACATCCTTTTTGCTCTTTTTTTGTTGTTTCGACATCAAAGGAGTTCATGTTGTAACATGGAGTAAGCAAACCTGTGGGATCAACTCCTGGAAAGTTGAAACTTTTTTCAAAATAAGCCATAAAAACCAGAACTCAGAGTTCTAGCTCTCTGGTTAAATTGGAGGAGGCAGCATGAGCCTCTGTCCAGCTTGCTGTGGAATTAGTGCAGGCCTGGCTCTCTGGGTCCTAATCAACAGCTTTTCATTAAAGAGTCCAAGATGCTACTTTGATGCTGCCAACAACGCAGAAAATGAAAAGCTTGGTTTTTGTCCTGATTGGAGCATCCTCCCCCTTAAATCACGCAACTGCAGGACCTTGTTTGTTGCTATTATTTGACCGTGTTGCCGGGCCATGATGAGTGGACTGGACCGTATTTGCATTCCCCTTGAGCTCTAAGCTAAATCCTCTCTCTCTGTGCCAGATTCTGTTGTAGAAGAGGTCTAGCGTTCAATATCGGAGCTGGCCAGCTGTGTTATTGGCAACTTGTCATTTCTGTCCACCTTTGTCCGTCTTACATTTAAGGCGTGTAGCGGGCATTACGGTGACAGTAACAGCGAGCGGACAGGATTCAGTGTTCTTGTTCAAGGACACGGAGGATAACTCTTGGAGAAAATGGTTGTTGTGGGAGATCGAAACATTGACTTTACAATAATGACCATTACATCTACAGCCATGGATAACCTCCATCTCACCTTTCCTTTCTTTCTGCCTCTCTCTCTGTCTCATTCGCTTGCTTTATCTATTCCTGTAACGGCAGATACTTTACCTGCCTGCTCTGTACCTTTTTTAAAATTTCATTTGGCCTCGACTGGAAGTACAAAAAACCCTGAAAACTCTCAAGGACAAACAAGACACAACAATCAAATGAAAAAGTTAATTACTTCATCATCCTTGACTGCTCTTAAAAAGTTGGCAGGGCTTTAGAAACTTAGTTGTAGTGAGGTATAAACCATAAACTGTATATAAAGATGGACAACGTGACAGCTCCCCATTTGCAACTTTTTATCAGACATATTCTTGACTAGAAGCAGCTGTATGACGAAACTATCTGTGGCGAGAATGGTGTAAAAATGGTTAGCAAATGCTGCTTTATTTCATGTATGTATCATAAAAATGGCTTGTATATCCGCAGTCCTCGGTCTTCTGGTTTCTATTCTTGAATGACAAATACAGACTTCCGCAGCCTACTGGTTTGGAGAGTTATTACATCTCACGCAGGCGCAGAACATCCGTGCTAACTGGCCATTGGCTGTAGTCTTCGCGATGTGTTCAGGTGCAACTTGTTGGCCAAAACAAATGCGACCTGAGGTGACGCGACAGGCG
>CAKALG010028963.1:0-12105 GCA_916700815.1 Helicolenus hilgendorfi | reverse complement strand
CTCTCCGCCCGCAGTCGGCTGCATGCGCTGAGGCAGGAAAAGCCAACACTAGGATCAGATCTAAATCATGTTCATGGAGAGACCTTCGTCTGGTCAGCTAACATTACTGCTAAGCAGCTGAAATATAGAGTTATATTGTGCTTTTAGCTGACGTGTGTCGCCTCACTGTTTTGAGCGATGCTCGTTCAGGTATATCTAGAGCGAGCAAGCGCGATCCCGACGCTGACTTTCGTTGATTTCACGGCCACAGGTGTCGCTGTTAAGAAGCATTTCTGAAAGTTACAAATAGTCCCTTTAAAAGAGCCCGTTCTTTGAGCCAGCTCGTTCTGAATCTTCCCATCTCTAGTCCAGTGGGTGTCTCTCTCTCTCTCTCTGACAGCAGGAAGGAGGAGGAAGGAGGCTTGTGACTGGCAGCCGGGATCCAACCTTCAAAAAGCCGGCTGGTCGTTTTTGCTACTTCATTTTTATTTTTTAATAGATAAACACCGGTGATCTATGGCTACCAAAGGGATGAACCTCTGCAGTGTGTGCTGCCTGCTCCTCTATGTGATCACCGCGGTGCTGGCTGGGTGAGTCTCAGTCTAACGTTATACAGACAGCATCACCAGCTGCTAACACATGTTCCTCTGTGATTGGTCCAGAGCTCTGATACATGTGCATAGTGCACTGTAGCAGGCTACACACACTGAGCTAACATGCTAATAAGTGTTTCTAATGTGTTTTTATACAGCTAGCTAAGTGTTTGTATCCACATCTGTAATATCCAGGTTTTGAATGACAAGCTAGCTTAGTTAGCTAGCAGCTAGCATGGACTGCTGTGAAGCTCTTTCTTCTCAGTGCATGTAGCTAGCTGAGTGTTTGTCATCATATCACCCTGTAACAACACTGTTATCACACTATAGTTATAGTACATTTTGCTCTCTGTGGGTCCCCTTAACCTCTTGCAACCTCACCTTTCTCTCTTGTTTCTAATGTGTGCTTTGTTGTTATCTAGCTAAGCTAAGTGTTTATATTCACATCTGTCTGACAAGCGAGCTTAGTTAGCTAGGAGGTAGATAGATAGATAGGTAGGTAGGTAGGTAGGTAGATAGATAGATAGATAGATAGATAGGTAGGTAGGTAGGTAGATGGATAGGTAGATAGATAGATAGATAGATAGATAAATAGATAGATAGGTAGATAGATAGATAGATAGGTAGGTAGATAGATAGGTAGGTAGGTAGATGGATAGATAGATAGATAGATAGATAGGTAGGTAGGTAGATGGGTAGGTAGGTAGGTAGGTAGATAGATAGTTAGGTAGGTAGATGGATAAGTAGATAGGTAGGTAGGTAGATAGATAGATAGGTAGGTAGGTAGGTAGGTAGGTAGATAGATGGATAGGTAGGTAGATAGTGAGGTAGGTAGATAGATGGGTAGGTAGATAGTGAGGTAGGTAGATGGATAAGTAGGTAGATAGATAGATAGATAGGTAGGTAGATAGATAGATAGATAGATAGATAGATAGTAACTTTATTGATCTCGAGGGAAATTCAAGTTTCCAGCATCACAGTTCCATAGTGCAAAACATGTTAGTAAAAAGGCAGTAAAAAAAGTTAGTTAGTGCAAAGTACAAAAAAATATCCCAGATATAAAAATACAACTATAGTGCAGAGTAACAGCTGTGATACACGACTATTTAAAAAAAGTGAATATCGTGCAGAAGAGACTGTTAAAACTGAGTATAGTGCAGGGTAACTTCAGGAGTTTAGTCTATGAAAGTGTACTGTATGCATTAGATAGATGACAAGTTAGCTTAGTTAGCTATACCTGCTTTCTTCTCAATGCATGTAGCTAGCTGACTGTTTATCATCATATCACCCTGTAACAACACTGTTATCTCACTTTAGTCTGCACATTTTGCTCCCCTGTAACCTCTTGCCACCTCCCTTTCTCCTCTCTCTCTCTCTCTCTCTTGCAGGCGAGATTTCTATAAGATCTTAGGGGTGGGCAAGTCTGCATCAATCAGGGATATTAAGAAGGCCTACAGAAAGCTGGCTCTGCAGTTACACCCCGACAGAAACCAGGAAGACCCCAAAGCTCAGGATAAGTTTGCAGACTTGGGAGCAGCTTATGAGGTGGGTACATTGTGTGTTTGATGCTCTAGTGATAGCTTAAAGAGAGGCACAGTAAAGTTGTTCTGACTCTGATAGTTTATTTGCATAAATGTCAGGAAATTTAGACTAAAATTGTAAGTTTTTATGTGTAAATATAAGGTTACATGATAGTGCGGAAGAGCCTGAGGCACAGATACAAAAGACTTTTGTATGCTTGCTATTTGGTTGTTGTTGGAAACGGCAGGGTGGCTGTGATTGGTCAACTAGACTAGTGTGGCTGCTTCTGATTGGCTGTTGCTCAGCACAGCTGGCATGCAGGAAAGCCAGACGTGGATGAAGTGGGAGTGGATTGAGATTAGATCTGCAGGTGCTGTTGTGTCACATTTTTCACATTGCTCCTAAAAATAACTGATTAGTCGTGTGATTTGATAGACAAGGAGTGAACACTGTACACTATGATCAGTATTCACAGCTATATGCCACTTCTCATAGATATTTATATACAGTATACTAATAGTTCCCAACCTTTTTCCTTAAGCGAACCCTTTTCTATCATTGAGTAAATCACAGGTTTGCAAACTTTTTGGGGACTACTTACAGGGGAGAACATTTTCCACGAACCCCCACTGATTAGGCATATGATTACTACCATTTTTACGCTTAGATGTCATTGGAAATATTTGTAATCTAAAACTTAAATACTCATACATACTACATACATTACATACTAATACACCGAAATACTTCAGACCTGTTTCATAGTGATGAACAGAAACACATTTCAATTTGAATCATGATAAGATAATCCTTTATTAGTCCCGCAGCAGGCGAATCTGCAATGTTATTGCCACTCATATACCTTTTTAAACAGAGGTTGATTTTATTCAACAAACTGTTCTGACAGAGTGCCACGGACCCCCCACTTTGAGAATCACTGACGACCCCTGACTGACATATTTTATTTATATTTGATAATACAGTATATTCAATGCATAACAATAACAGTGCAGAACAACATATATACAATTAACCCAAATAGTTAACGCAAGAACTGAAGGAAGTTTGTGTGAAATGAGCGATTTGGATGAATTTTGAGCAGATTATTTGTATATTGCATCAGAGATGCGTTTTCCTGTTATTTTTAGGAATTTTTAATACAATTATCTGTGTATATTATTTATTTCTTTGAATTTTTGACAATCATATATACTTAATAGAAATTCAGTGTTCGTCATTGTTCTATCAGCTCTTTGGTTCGTTTAATTTAGTACTTTTCTAATGCAGGACGAGGCAGTTTAAGAGAGGGAAGGCTCTGTGAATATAACTTGTGTTCAGGTGTTCACTGTGCCTTTATCCTGTTACGTTTATATCTTAAATAATAATCTTTATTATATATTATAATGACAATATTTGGGATATTGGTTTATTGTTCTTTTTATACTTGCACCTTTTATTGCTGTTTTGTATTTACACTCTTTATATTTGCAATTTTTCCAAATTTGTACTGCAACTGCTGCTCAACAATTTCCCTCGGGATAAATATAGCTCTGTCTTATCTTACTTTGGTAAGATAAGTATGCAAATAATTCTACTTGTGTAAATATTCTAAGGTACAAGTTCTGTTGAGGTGTAAATGGTGTTTGAGGTTGTGTTCTGTAATATTGTTGTACATTGTATTTAAAAGGCGTTTATGTTACTGGTCCCACCATGCTGTATGAAATGTGATAGAATCAATGTAAGATTTGTTTGTTCTGTGACTGACAGGTTGTTTGTTTGTACTTTAGGTGCTCTCAGATGAGGAGAAAAGGAAACAGTATGACGCGTACGGAGAAGATGGACTCAAAGAAGGTCACCAGGGCTCACACAACGATATCTTCTCCAGGTTGGTTTCCTGAGCTCAGGTGTTTTTTATACAGGAATAAAAGCCAATGGGATACTTTATTGTATGCAGCCAAACTGCTAATGTAAGGTCTGTAAAGTTCACTTAAAGGGCCAGTTCACCCAAAAACAAAGATGATTTTTCACTTGATCCTACTACTGTCCAGCCGTTCAGATGATTTGGCTATACTTGCCGACATTTTCTTCCTCCAGCCTGATACAGTTGAGGTGAATATATCATTGTCTGTACTGCTCACAGCTTTGAAAAATTCAGCCGCAATGTGTTTTACCAGAAATGTCGAGGTTAATCTGGACAATCCACAGACCTCACTGGAACTACTTTTTTACCAGATGAATAGTTAATAAACTGTTTACATTGCGTGCTGTAGATTGAGAGTAATAGCTCACACTGACTCCATGTCAGATACCAGATACCACTTGTGATAAGGATGAACCATCCCTTATGGGAAATTGGTCTACAAGATATTTTCTACAAACATGCTACAGAAAAACATGGATATTAAATGTACATGCACTGGCATTCAATAGTTAGAAGTTAGAAGTGTTTTTATGAATACAGTATGTGTAGAGCTTGAATGATGCTAAATCCCATGTCTATACTTCTGCTCTGTCCTCCTTCTGTAGCTTCTTTGGTGACTTTGGGTTCATGTTCGGAGGAAACCGACAGCAACAGGACAGGAACATCCCCAGAGGAAATGACATCATACTAGACCTGGAGGTCACGCTTGAAGAGGTGTACTCTGGGAACTTTGTGGAGGTGAGGGGAAAATCCTGTTCTCTAAATCAACAACCCGCACTCATTAAACATATTTGAAGTATGTTATACAAAGTGGAACTGAACTGCGAACATTGATATCAATTAAGTTGTCAAACTAAGTTTTGCAGCCGTCTCACTGCACAATGTGCCGATTCATCATCTGATTTACTCCCTTCCTTGTCGTACAGGTTGTACGTAACAAGCCTATAGCCAAAGAGGCCCCCGGCAAGAGGAAGTGTAACTGCAGACAGGAGATGAGGACGACGCAGCTCGGACCGGGCCGCTTCCAGATGACCCAAGAGATGGTGTGTGATGAGTGTCCCAATGTAAAGTAAGTCATATTGTCATTACCATCCTCAATAATTCTGGTAGCACACATCACAATTTAAATTCAGATCACAACCCAGACTTGATCATTGGCAACTGATTTATCTACAGTGCTTGATTTCAAGGGTCCTCTTGGTTCACAGTAACTGAGACCTGACCCGGGACTCGAGTTAAGCCAGGTCTAGCTTATATCCAGTCTAGGGCTGGGCGATATGGCCAAAATCTTCTATCATATGTAATTATATGTAATATAAAATATGTATAAAAATATAAAAATATGTAATTTTATATTACGGTGACAGTATATATCAGTATACTGCAATTGTTCTGTAAATTCAATTAAGAAATAGTTTAAAACAACGATACCGTACTTCATCACATTTGATTATTTCCTTCTTTTATTTGGATCTTCCATACAAACAAAAACAACTGGCTCATGTGAGACAAAAAGTTTAAGATTCCTGAGAACAAGAATTTCAAGTGTTACAGGTTTTAAAGTTAACCAGTGTGAACAAATACCAGCCTGACTTCAGAGAGTGCAATATAAAAAACACACATTTGTATTTTAGTTGACTTGACTTTTCCTGCAGGATTTGTTCATCTCTCATTTCAAAAAGCTGACAAAACACAACAAACTACAGAGTGCAAATGTCTGGTAATAATGTAACCAGAGTTCTTCATCTTGGGTTGGCTGGGATGCCTCCTCCTGCTCTGATTTTACAACTTCACTCTCCTCCTCCAAGTCTGCCCAAATCAGCTGGCAGCTGGATTTGCGAGATCGCAAGATCACATGAGTATAGCTACCGTGGTGGAAATGGTATAGCCAAATCTCTACATTTTGGCTAGGTGTACCTAATAAACTGGCAACCAAGTGTATATTATAGCTGTAATAACCTTCAGGAAACATGTTGTACAAACCTAATATTTCTATTATGTATTGTTAACCACAGGCTGGTCAATGAAGAGAGGACCTTGGAGGTAGAAATTGAACAAGGGGTGAGAGATGAAATGGAGTACCCCTTCATAGGAGAAGGTAAATCTACGCACAGCTTCATATAAATCATTTGTTTGTTTCCGTTACCTGTTGTTAACGTCTTCTATGTGACCACAGGGGAACCTCACATCGACGGAGAACCTGGAGATCTACGTTTCCGCATCAAAGTGTTGAAGTAGGAATAAGCTGCATTTACTGTGATTTAAAACTAAATACTTTTATTGCAGAATATTAGATCAGTGAGTACGTAGAGTAACGTGATGTTTTTCTTTTTAGACATCCTATGTTTGAACGCAGAGGAGACGACCTGTACACCAACGTCTCCATCTCCCTGGTGGAGGCGCTGGTCGGCTTTGAGATGGACATCGTACATTTGGACGGACACAAGGTTCTGTACATACCTGCTATTTTTACTAATATAGGACATTAATTTATTTACTGTGACAGCTTTAGCACCCGGACAATTTAAAGTTGGTGAACAGTTAGTTTCATATTATTAAAATAGCGAGTTGCGTGTGATTGAATTTGCCAGTTGAATTGAAAAGTTGCCTCCGTCTTTTGCTTGACAGGTCCACATAGTGAGAGATAAGATCACCAAGCCCAGCGCTCGGATGTGGAAGAAAGGAGAGGGGCTGCCGAACTTCGACAACATCAACATCCGAGGTTCCCTCATCATCACCTTCGATGTGGAGTTTCCTCAGACGCAGCTCGATGAACAGCAGAAAGATGGTGAGAATGAAGGAAGTGTTGAATGACTTGCCGGGACGTTTGTCCTGACAGGATCAGTGTTGGGAAAAGTTACTTTACTTCATCATATATCTTAAAGGAAAAGTTACTTTACTCCATGACTTGCCTGTAAAGGGAAACTTGAAGGCACCGGTATTTACCAGGCAGTTGTTATTAGTTGCACTGCAGTATTTAACATGTAAGGTCCTGTGATTTTGGAGCTTCACCAATACTAGGAACTAAAAGTCAGGATAACTGGTCGTCATCTGCTTCACTCAACTTCATGGATGATGATTGAAATTCAAATTTAGACGCCCACTCAGCCGTTAGCGAGAGGGTTAGTAGATTCTTTGAAGTGGGGTTGCATGTATACTCATGTTCTGCGAGGTTAAATGACTTTAGCTTTTGTCAATGGAGTCTGGTGGCTTTGAAGAGAGCGAAATAGCGGCTTCAGTTCCTCGTCGCAAAGGGCTGTCTGACGGCAAGGTAAAGTGGGAGCAGCAGAAAAACGTATTTTAGCCCCCTATGATAAAATCTATATCAATTTCCTTTCTGACGGGGATCTGAAGCAGTTATCTATAGAACCATGGCACATTTTTGTACCTTATCTGATATTTTAAATGTATATATATATATTTGATATTGTTGTTGTTAACAGTGATCGTTCTGCTGTTGCAGGTATTCGGAGTCTTCTGAAGCAGGGCTCTGTACAGAAGGTTTATAACGGACTACAAGGATACTAACACACCAACAGACACACAGCCTGGACTGAGTTATCTGTCACACACAAACACACACACACACACACACACACACATCTTCAATCAACAGGACCTTGTTTCATAATTCTGGCCAGGGTGTATTTATTATTTTCAGATTGTTCTCAGGATGGCTTCAACCCAATTTGTTTTTAAATGTTCTACATTTTGACAGCAGTGGCACAATTGCAGGAGTTTTATTGGAGGTGTATAAATGGAAAAGGATGCCATGTCTTTGTTGTATTCTTTTTGTTTTTTTGTCCCCGAATTATATTGTAATACGGCCTTTTTTTGTTTATTCCAAAAAGCTAAATCACTTATTTCTATCTGAGTGAAATTAAACAAACACTGTCTGGGTACAGCCCGCTACATCTGCTGAAGGATGAGCTACTGACAGACCTCAGCATCTGAAGAAGAAGAAGATCCCCTACCAACTTTTGAACAACTTTAAACCTGTACAAGACATTTTTATTAGTTTTATGAATGTGACAGCTTCATCCTTTGACTGATTTCTTTTCTTCTGGTCAGACTCCTGTTCAATAATACTTTGTAAATAGGGAAGAACAAAGCTCATCTGTTTGTTGTGTTTTAGTTTTCCTAATTTATGTTGCCTCTTATTTGTCTGTTTACACGTTGCAACACCCACCCACCCCCAGGTTCACTGAGACAAGAGTTGACCTCTTAAATAAAACAGTGAAGATTTATTATTTTGGAGGAATGGGGGCAGTTTGCACATCCTCCAGCGCCACTGTAGGAACGTTTTGTTTCACACACCTGTGACACTGAACACCTCTAACTCAAAGGGACCTCAGACCAGCATCCCTGTTGCTGCTCCCAACTGCAACAGTTTGGTTCATAACATGGTTTTAGGATTTCACTTCTCTCTGTTTTTGCTATCGACTGCAAAGCTGCCTCCCAAGGTTCTGAGAGTGTCATGGCCTTAAGGGGGAAAATGTACTTTTGACTGATTATAAATAAAGATTTCTACAAATTCTGATGAGATGCCATACCCCAGATTCACCAGCAGAGGACGCCAGAGTCTAGTTAGCAGCCATTAGTGAGTTAACCCTGACCTCCAAGCTGTAGTGAGGGTTGTGTCACTGAGGCTAAGGGACTTTTTTTCCCTTCAATCTAGCCCATTAGGTAACACTTGGTAGTTCAAATTGAGAGAGCTGTCTGAGACGTCTTAAAAAGAACCTTCAATGTGGGATTACAGATCTAGATTTAGATTAAGATTTGTTTTTGATTTGAAGAGCATTACATATATTATGGTAATTTGCAAATCAATATGCTCCAGATTTGTGGAAAGGAATGAATATTTTCCATTTTTTTAAATTATTATGGCTTAGATTTAATGATTTGTAACAATCAGTAGATCTGAGGTTTCACACAATGAAACATTTAAATCTCCATCACAGCAAAATTATGTTATTTTAAAAGTGCTAAATTCGATATTCAGAGCAATAACAGCAACAAACAACTATAGTCTATGTAAAGATATATAGTAGTAATGTCTACCTGAGCAGAGAATGAAGTCTCTCTGCCTCAGTGTGTTGTAATCCAAGTTTATCTGTGCTTTGTTGACATGCTTTGGACGGGTTTGGTGGTTCAACCTGCATTAATTGATTTGTTTTGGCCACCAGGGGGCAGTACAATAAGCTGTAAACATATAATTGACATATTATCATCTTATAAAGCTTTAGTTAATTGCCTATTTAGACATTCAGCAGAGGCAGAGAAGCATTATTCATTTGGAGTCGAGTTTCTGGCCGAAAGTGAGACAAATGTTTTGTTCTTTGCCAACTACTGGGGCAAATAACATGAAATGCTCTTCATACAGAATGTTCAACTACTAGTTTATAACAGCTTTATCAGCTTTTTTGCTGAAAACAGCTGCCTGAAACAATAAAGTTGTGGGCTGTAAAACCAAAACATTTTTCTAAACGATGCTAAAACACTCCATACAGTATAGAGGGAGTGATGTGATCATACTCTGTGGGTTTCACACTTTTCGTGACTCAATACATCATTTTCAGCACAAAAAAGCTCAGATAAACCCACTGTAAACTACCTACCTAGCACAGACAAAGCTAGCTACTAGCTGGTGAAGATATTAGAGCATTTAGCAATATTAAATATTGATTAATGCAGCTTTAATGTAAGGAGCTACAGAATCCATGTGACAGTAGGAAGACCTCCTATATGTCCTGACCCTGTGACCCCTCAGTGGTTTTACTTCTCTGTCTGTTTTACAGGAACCGCTGCCATCTGAACACAAGTGGTTCAGTGTCAGAGACACACACACACACACACACACCCCACACCTTGTGGGTGGGAGGCTGTCGGGGCGTCTGTCTGCATGGGTGGAGCCGGGGATGTCCACAGAAACATATTCATGATGGTACGTTTATGGTGTGGTGAATGGTGCACACATCTGCCCACCAGCGTTCATGTCACAGACTGTGTGTGTGTGTAATAATCTCCCACAATAGATATTGCATGTGCTTATGAATGAGTGTGTGTGTGTGTGTGCGTGCGTGTATTCATGTGTGTGGCCAGTCTGTGTGTATAATGAACACCCACAGAGATAGCAGGGCTGTGGTGAAGGGAGTTTCCTCCCCGGCCCACCACACATCCCGGAGTCATTTTCATTTTACCGAAGAGGCTCCCAGAGAGGAGAAGAGAAGCTTTGTGATCCAGCATCTCACTGTTTCACCTCACAGCTATTACACACTAATAGGACCGGGGAGATCCAGACCTTTTTAAAGCCACAATAACACACAGAGTTAGAGCTGGAGCCTCCTGCAATTCTTAGTTATTATTTATCACACAAAAACACAAGAAATATAGCCGATTGCTGCGCAAAACTTGTGCTTCCACGTCGTTTGCTCAGCTCACAGTATACGAGGTGACTGTTTCTGACCCTCTCTGTGAGATGTGGCTCTGAGACGAGAGGCCGGGCTGAGTTATGTCGGGGATTTACCAATCCTCCACAAATAATCTCTTTTAACCACTTGTAATTGCAAATTGAAGAGCACATGAGGGCAGCATTGCCTCTTCAATCACATCCCTCTCTAAATCACTTTTTATTACCCACAACACTCACCAGAGGTCTGTGTAGTTTGAGTGTGTGTAGTGTGTGTGTGTGTGTGTGCGTGCAAGAGAGCGCCTGCACTTGCCAGTTGTTGATGCAGATAAGCACCGGGATCACACTTGACCCTGAGTGTAATGACTTATAAGCGTAGCTGCAGGGTTAAGAGAGGCACAGGCTAAAGGAGGGCTAATTGAGCAATCTGTGTGTGTGTGTGTACATGTGTGTGTGTGTGCGTGTGTGTGTGTTTGTGTGTGTGTGGTGGCGCCAATGGGTGTTTTGACCTGCTCTGACTCGGCAGTGTGCTCAGTTAATGGTGCCTGACCTGTAAAATGCAGGGTTTGTGAAGAGTACAGCCTCAAAACAACACCGCCGCATTACTCAGCGCACAACATAGAAATGTTACTAACAGTCGTTTCCCGAAAATGATTCAACCTTTGACAACATTTCGTCTTGTTATAATATTTCAATTCTATTTCTTCTATTTGTTAGCAGTCTGCAGTGGAGATTTAAAAGCAGATCCAAGGAGTAATACTAGTAATAGTATTGAAGATGTTGCCGTTCGCACTGAAACCACTCTTCTTACACACACTGATGAGTAGGTGTTTTCTTTAGACATTAAAGGGATAGTTCAGGTGTTTTTGAAGTGGGGTTGTATGAGGTACTTATCCATAGTCAGTGTATTACTACAGTAGATGGCGGTCATCACGCCCCCAGTTTGGAGAAACAGACAGGAGTACCAGCACGGAAGCAAAGCAATGTACTGCTGTGGACGGCAGCAGCAAAACGTGTTTTAGCCACCTGAAAGAAAGGCCCATCAAATAAAATCAATATAAGTTTAAGTGTACACTATTTTAAGAATATTTTCACCACTTTACCTTGCCGTCAGACAGACCTTTCCAACAGGGAACTGAAGCCGTTGTATATATCTATTCTCTCGCCAAAGCCACCAGACTCCATTGGAAAAAAACTTTAATTTTACCTTGAAGAACACAGAACTTGGTTAGTTTGTTTGTGCTATTGTATGAATTTGGTGAATCCAAACTAACCAAAGTCATACAATAACGCACACAAACTAAACGATCGAGGCAGGTAAAATTACTGTTTCTTTTAATGGAGTCTGGTTGCTTTGGTGGGAGCATAGATAACGGCTTCAGTTCCCCATCAGAAAGACTATGACAGCAAGGTACAGCCGTGTGACCACTCTAAGTATAGCATACACTTAAACTGATATTGATTTACTTTTGGCAACCAAACTAAATTCTCTATTAGTTCTTCCAAGAAAACAAATAATTAGATGTTTCTTTCTTTACATATCAAGGTGTGTGAAAGACATTTCAAAGTTTTTTTTCGTGCAACAATACTCAAGCAAGTGGATCAGAAATCTACTTGCGCAAAGTAAATTTTTACTTGCCCCTATACAGATTTTTTAAGTTATTAACGTTTATTAAATACAA
>CAKALG010028955.1:0-28644 GCA_916700815.1 Helicolenus hilgendorfi | reverse complement strand
AGACAATAACGTTTCTTGCTGCAGAGCCCCGTCACTTCACAATACATGGAGAACCTCCGTTGGTCTGGAGGAGCTGCAGCATTTATTTCTGCACAAACGCCCACTGTACATTCACTAGATATTCTCAGAGCTAAACTTAGTCTAAACTCTAAACTTAGTGTAGTGTGCAAGCAGGCAGAGTACAGCGGCCACACGCGAGCGTGCATATGCGAGCGTGCATGTGTCCCAACCCGGTACATTTATACGCTTAGAAAGTTACAAACAGTCCCTTTAAGGCAAGAAAATAAGATGATTTTGAGGGTGTTTTAGCCAGGACTGTTCCAGTCCTTAATTTCACTTTCATTTTTTTCCCTGTGTCTCTTTGTCTCTGTCTTTCTCCCTCACACATATACAAAAGGCGACTGTACACATGCACAGTATTGTTTGGCATATTTCCTTGGAAGCACAATGATATGAAAACTGTGAAAAGGACGTTGTATGCATAATCTCTTTATTTTTTGCTATTGATTATTATTTTCTTTATACCTTTATTTTGATTTAGCAGATAGTTAGTTAATCAGTTAAGTATTTTTTTATGCAAACATACCAATAAATGATCTGGTTCCAGCTTCTCAAATGTGAATATTTGGGTTGTTGGTTTGACAAAACATAAATCTTTAAGACGGGTCTTGAAACTTGTGATGGGCATCTTTTGCTATTTGCTGATATTCTTTAGACCAAACCATTAAATTAGAAAAATAAGTTTCATTAATCGATAATTGCTAGTTGCAGTCCTAATAAATTCTGGGGTTCTGTGTTTTTCTTAAGTACATTTGGATGTGTAGACATGATGAACAGGGGAAAAAATAAAAATAACCAGATGACTAACTAGCCCAAACTACCACCTGAGCTAACAATTAAATATCTGTTAGGGAACATTTACTTTACCCTAACAGCAACGAAAGAAAAGGAAGTATTTGTCTTTGTATTGAGTCTGTGATTTTACATGAGGATACATCCCCATCGAGAATCAATTGACAAAGATAATTGGTTGGTAACACTCAGAGGGTTTTCCCAACATAAAGGTACATTTTCTGGTTCAGAGAACTTGCTACTTCTAAAAAAAAAGCTCTCATGTCTATAAAGCTCAAAGGCTTTCTCATTCAGAGTAGCCCCAGTCTATATAACTCACTGACATGGCAGGGGGGAGTCTTGATTCTCTGCCTACATATTTAGCTCTGCTAGGGGGAAAGCAAACAAACAAAAACTCTCTGTTTCTTGTTTTTGTTGTGTTAACTCAGAAACTGTGGTCTTAGTAGGGATTAATGAAGAGGCTGAAAATAGTTATTGAGGAAGCTCTCAGTGTCGATGTCATAGTTGAAGAGATGGTGAGAATATTTTTTGCATTTAATGGATGCACATGACAGTTGCAGATTCCTAAAGGCTTATATGGAGTCCATAACATTGAATGCTATTATCGTTTATTTAGTTTTTTTCGACTGATTTCAATGGTGTTTTTTTGTGTACTATAAAGTGCTGCATTGTTGGAGAGTTATAGTAAATACATTGAAACTGAAGGAAGGTCTTCCACTAGATGGATTTCAGTAGTTATTAATCTCAAAACAGTGCATTGTGCATTTGGATTCATTATTTTCTACACTAAGATAGTACCTTTAAAAAAATAGAACTGACATGGAATATTAGAATAAAAAAAACAGTTTTCATTTTGACTTGAAATCTCTTGGTGTTTTTACAGTTGTCAGTTTGACTCTTCATTAACAAAAAGGCATCGTGTTTTTCTACGAGCCAATTTTGTCAAGTATTCAAGGGTTTGAAAGGTAAGATGTGTGTGCTTTGCAATAGAGGTGAGAGAGAAAAAGGTGGGAGAGAATGCAGAGCGAGCAGGCAATAGAGATGAGATGGTGGTTCTCTGAAGTAAGGAGCCTGATGATTGCTCTCACTGGGTTCTGACCTCATGCATTGGTAAACAGGCGTAGCGTTGGTTCTCCTTAACACACAGACAAAGTGGCACAAATGCACTCACCCATACACACTATCCCATTTTGTGTCTTGCCCACTAGGCACACACACACACACACACACACACACACACACACACACACACACACACACACACACACACACACACACACACACACACACACACTATGAGTCATTTGAACACACCTGCCTAATGTGTTTGCATCTGATTTCATGGAGGGACCATTTAGAAATTAGAGTCCTCTCACTGATGGGTGAACTGGTCAACAAGGGGATGTGTAGAACGTCTGACTCATGCATTCGCTGAGGTGCACCTTGACATATTAGGGACACAATGCAGACACACATCTGCAAGTGTACGTGCAGGGATAGATACACATACACACTTTTAAATAATGTCCTGGATATAAGCCATTTTCTGAATATTAATCTTGGAAAATGTAGGATCATGTTACATTCTACATTTTACTTGACATAGCTTTCATGACTAATTCAATACATTCTCTCTCTGAATCTGTCACTATCTGTGTCTCTGAGTGTCCCACTCACTCTCCAATTCTGTCTCTCCTGGTAAAGTGGATTGGAAGTTGTGATGGGAAACAATAATGGTTAATATAATCCAGTGGTTGAAATACCAGCGTCTATATTTCCTGATGTTTACTTTTTTTTATTTAAATGACCCACTTACTATTCAGACACTTTTTTCCTTAAAAGGCATTGCACACCCATGACACAGCCATAGCCACAAATGATTAAAGCTCTTCTAATAATAATAATAATAATAATAATACATTTTATTTGGTGGCGCCTCTCAGGACACCCAAGGACACCTTATAATGATAAAATAAATACTCAAACAGATAAAACAGCCAAACACAAAGAAAACATCAGCAGAGCAAACATAAAAAGAGACATTTAGGCAGACACGTGTGAGGGGGATTAGAACAGTAACAATGTTAAGGGAAGGACACAGAATGATGGACACTACAGTGAATAGGCCAGTTTGAACAGGTGTGTTTTGAGGTGGGATTTAAATGTTGTAATAGTGTCAATAGCCTTCTTCACTCTCCTTTTAGCTTTTGTTCTGCCTAAAACTACACCTTCATCATTATATTTGGTGCACACTGTCCAGTGAGCTTGTGTAATGTCCAGCATCAGTCAACCTGAGCAGAGGTCAAGCCAGACTAAGTGAAAACACCTCTGTGGGTTTAGAGGGCCTTTAAAAAGTACTAAAACCACCCATGGAAAAGGAAATATGGAGGTCATTGTGTTATAATCTGGGTCTTTTTTATATATAGGCCAATACAGCAATAGTCATTTAATTGTTTGCTGCAAAGTCAAAACAGAGTAGTAGTTTTCATTGTGTATGTTTTTTTAAAATGTGAAGAAATTATATTTTTAATATCTAATTATATCATATGTTGATGTTCACAACGATTGCAGCTCACTATATATTATAGAAAATAATGCAAAATGTGATATGTTATTACATTATCCACTGGAATTTCGTAGCTAATGAGCGTTTACATTATTAGTAATTTATATTACATTATTAGTTCATATTAAAAAATTTTTTTAAAATGCATTATATGAAATCATTACAGCATGCAAATGATGTACATAGCCTGCATGAGGTTAAGGATTCTCCTTGGGACCCTCCACTGTCTAAGAAACTATGGTTTAATGGCTACAATCTAAAAAAGTTGATGTTTTATGTAAATCTACTGAAATATATATTTTTTCCTTCTGTTTACAGCCTGTGTTTCCCTCTCCTCTGCACCATCTGTTTGCCAGTACATGGCTGCTCTGTTTGATAGTCAGGGAAAGACTTGTGAAAATGTAAAGGGTTGCGGTGGGAAACTGTGATGAGACCGAGGTGTGTTTTGTCTGTGCGAGAGAAAAAGCAAATGACTGAAAATGAGAGTGAGTGGACCTGGGACTACATTTAAATAGAATATAATCTGTACTTGTTATAACGAGTGAACTCTTCACTGTGTACACTAAAGATGACATAACGTCCAACTAAACAAATTAATTTAGTGTAATGAATATGCTGAGGGACAAGTGGGGGTAGTGATAGAGAGTATGTGTTGAGGAGATAATGAAAAAGACCTACCTAATACGCTGACAGATATGAGTTCCCATGCTCTGTCAGGTGTGTAGATAATTATAAGCTAGCAGGTGGAATTAAGCACTGTCACATTTGCCCCACTGAAGTGTCCTTGAGCAAGACATTAAATTTCTACCAGCACCAGAGGCTCTGCTCTTTAGTTTGCCTTGTGCTCTGACCTCCCTGTCAATAGTAGAGAGAACACGAAAACCTCCCTGTTGTGAGCATTTAAGTTTATTGTTTTATTACAAAGGGCGTATTTGACTTGTGATCAGAGAATTTCCACTTAGGTGAGTATTTTTATGTGCAACATCTCCCTGACTGTGAGTCGGGCCCAAAATGGATCTTAGGGCTGGTTATGGTGCCTCCCTTTATGTGACTACTAATGTGTTTTAATGAGACTGGGGCAAATGATGAGGCTAGAGTAAACAATTTGCTTGCTGCATTAAAAATATAGCAAAAAATCCTACTTTAGAAAATCACTCAGCTCAGAGGTTTTTTTTCTGCTGGAAAGTACAGGAACATTTAATACAAGCAGGATTCATTCTGCTCTTTTAGTGTTCATTAAAACGGTACCTTAAACAGCAGTAATAACGTCTTTGGAGCTGGTGCTTTACCTTTGATGCTATGAGCCTGACTTGTAATTACCAGGAAGTGTCCACATTTTCTTTGTGGAAGAGGTTGAGGGCCAATGGCAGATATAATGTGGGGCCGGCTGTGCAATTAAGTGCTGCTTTGTGTCTTGCTGACTTGTGCTCAACTGAAACATAATGAACTCTTCTCTAATTTACAGAAAGTGTCCAATTATTCCTGTACATAAAGGTCGGCATGGCAGTTTCTGACATAACACCATAAAATACATCACAGTTAGGTGTGTTTTTATACATCATGTGGACATGAAGGGAACATTTTACACCTGCAGATTTCTGTAGCCAAAACCCTTATAGCAGCCGCTAGGTACAGTACATATTTCTAGCAGCTCATTTTAGCCCTTTATGAAATGAGGAAAATCTGCGATATGCGATTACATTGTTCAATATTGTGACTTGCAATAAATAAACTGATTAATATGTCACTGGAAACAAATCTAAAATGGTAATAAAATAAATCATATTCCTGACATGAAAATACTGAGTGAAGCTCAGGGGGGGCTGCTTCGTCTCAGCCAGCAGATCAGTTTACAAATAAGATACATGGCAAACTACCCTACTGTGTAGCCGAGGGTTACAATGCTCCTATACTTTATGAAGGTAATAAAATAATAACATAGAGGCTCCGTATTCTGCACCCTTGTCAATAACAGCGCATCACCGCTTCACGCCTTCCGTTCCACCCTTCACAATGAACTTCCCGGACACAAACACTGGAACACTACTTACTAGAGGAAACTAAAGTCATTCAGAACTCAACAAAATAACTTACACTTGTTAACAATTTGCTGTTAGCTGCCGAGCTAACGCACTGTGCTTGTTTAAACATAGCGGCAGTGGATGAGAGACTGCGGACAATGCAGTTTGAAATATCGGCTTTACACTTGCAAAGTTTTATTGCATTTACTTAGAGTAACAAGCGTAATTGTCATCAACTCGTCTCCACAGCAGCCTCTCTGATCAGCTGTTTTGCTGACTTCGTCGCATTTGTTTATGTATGGAGAGCTCTGACACAGAGCACACAGTGCCCATTTAATAACTGGTTTCGGTAGCCATCGCTAAATATAATGATTTTTCTTATTCATTGCATTTCAGACAGCTTTCTGACGATGAAAATATGATTTATCGGACAGCCCTAGCTCATTTCTCTCTTTAGGAAATATGCTAGATTTTTGTATTTCTGATATCAACTCAAAGCTCTCCTTATAACCCCCCACTTCTTCCCATTGCCACTTGATTCATGCCCAGTACCCAGCCTGTGCTGTTGGGTCTTTTAAAATGCTAAAAGAGGTCAGAGCAGCCAAAACTGTCTCTTCATAGCCTAGAGAAACTTTTTAACATTGCACAGATTGATACCACAGGGTCAGCCTTGAGCACGCTGGCTCCCTTGTCACCTCTTCCCACCAAGCAGCAGCATTTATCTTTTGGACAGCCGCAAAGGGCTGAGTCGTTTTTAATGATTTTTCCACTATCTGATACCCCATAAGAGGATGGGGCTACTTGTGAACCAAAGTCACAAAGCTCAAACGAAAGAGTCAATTAAAAATCCTTTATCTTCAGAATGACAAAGAATCCTGATAGGTAATATGCACATTTTTGGTTTATAAAATATTTTTTCTAGGTTATCCTCAAATGGTGTAACGTGAATTTGTTAATTTACAGCCCACCAAGTCTTTAATCTATACCTGATTATGTACAACAATTACAGGTATGATTTATTTTGAAATGGCACAAAACCCCTTGGACTTGTATGGTAATTAATAGTTAACTTTATCGATCTGACCAATACTATGTGCATATACCCCATTACTGAATATATACATATAGAGGTTGGTCGCATCGTGCTTCTTTAAAGCATTTGGTGTGAAATGGTCCCATAGTGAATGCTTTACTACAGTCTGATTTGTGATTCACTGGTTATAGTCCTGTAGTGTTTTATCAGTAGATCAATACATTTACCAAGATGCAAAGCAGTTTAAAGTTAGCATAGCATTGCCCACTACTGTTGGTGTGTGTGTGTTAGCATTAGAGAGCTAAGATGATTTTACAGTTTACAGGCATGTCTGCTGCTTTACTGTTAGTAGATTGGTCATGATGCAACACATGGTGCTTTCTGTCATTTTCACTTTCCTACTTTTTTGTTTGGGTTGAAGGAATAATTTGTAACATTTACCGGGATCCATTGGATGCTTTCTTTAGTGTATAATCACCTGAAAATCAGAATTGTTGTGTTTTACCTTCAGCCTACACAGAGAGCGGGGCCTCTTCACGAAGCCGGCTGTCATGTTTCTACAGTAGACCAGAACGGACAAACCAAATACTAGCTCTAGATGGGGCCTTTCGTGTTTTTGTGTTGGCCACAATAGTTCTCCTACACACTTGCCACATGGGAGAAGTTTCAGTTAGATGCTAGATGCCGCCAAAGTCACACACTGCACCTTTATAATGATGATTAGTCAAATGTTTATCATATAGTATTGATTATTAAAGGGAAAATCCACCTTTTTTCAAACTTGCATTCTGGTATTTTGAATAATTACTTAAAGTCAGTATCTCCGAAGTCAGTTGTGTAAAGCTAAGTTCACACTACACGACTTTCGAAGTTTTCAGATCGCAGTACAGTTCACACTACACAACTTGATGTCTAGTAATCAGGAGTCTTTAAGTCGTTGTGGTTTTCACACTACATGACTGACCGGCAACATAGGGTCACACACTACAAGATCTTTCACTGGAACGTATCCCTGATGAGGTCTCCAAACTATGTTTTGTCATGAAAACACATGAGAGAAATACATGGTAAATTACGTGATACCATAAGCCAGACACATTGCTGATGTTGTTGTTGGCACTTGTTTAAAAAACAGCCTATTTCCACCAGTTTCCAAACTCTTTTTATTTTTTTTTTTTTTACTATTTGTTCATCTAGGTGCAACAACAACTTTGCTCCATGTTGCAAATGCAACACATACAGTAAGTTCCTGTTGTTACAGGCGACCCCTCCTCCCCCAGGTTTCCTCTCAACACGTGTCTCGTGCTCTCATTGGTTGTAGCTCATAGCCAGACTCCCGGACATGTCCAGATATTTAGCATGCTAGATATCTGGAATGTGTCTGCGAGACATCGGCGAGTGTCGGCGAGCCTCTCTGCTCTTATCTTTGAGCAGTTTGCACATGACGCTCGAACACATCATGTGCAAGCAGCAAGCCAACGCCGATTTGCCTGTGATCTAAGGCTTTTGTCGGGGAGCTGAAAATCAGGGCTAGTCATGTTGTGTGAACTAGGCATTATTAGCTTTAAAGAGTACCTTTTACCCAGACAGTTTGCTAGACGTTGTTGTGGGGGGAGGCTTCAAGGTCAAAATTGCGTCGCTCTCCAATTACCAGCCCCCTTCATACATCATTACATCTGGCCTATCAGTGCAGAGGCGGACTGCACGTTTGGACAGTTATGATTCAGAGAGAGGCGTTTCTCGCCCTCCCACACCTGATGGGCCAGTGAGACGTGTTTTAGACCTGACCAGCACAGACAAGTGTGACTGTTTTTAATATGGAGCTGAGAAAGACAAAAAGGTGAAAGACATCCCCAAAAGACATTCAAAAAGTTTGTTTGAAGGAAAATGAATCGTTAAAACAGAACAAAGTGAGCCGAGAATAAAAAAAATAGGAAATTAAAAGCATAATAGCCTTTCAGAGCAATGTATACACAACATGTTATCAGCCTCTTTCCCTTCATCCTCCCATTACTGATTTTTCCCCTTGCTTTTTTGAATGCTAACATAAAACCAGAGGCAGAGTGAAAGACAGACCTTGGCTTATTGTTAGTCTCTCCATCTGCTTCTCTCTCTACCAATCACTGTCTTTCTCTTGCTTTCTCTCTTTTCTTCTGCTTTTTCTTTTTTCACTCCATTTATGACAGGTCCCCACAGTGTCCTTCAGTCATGACTTACGGTTAAAAGGCAATTACCCAGTTAGACTGGAGGAGTCTGAATCAATACATGCGCACACACTCGTGGACTGACTTTATAGATCTCCTGGGAACACAAGAGTATTATTAAATAGTTACTCTTTTTCCGGGCTTGTGGACAATTGCGCAGACATAAATACTGTATGTGTATGTGCATATGTTTGTGTGGGGAGAAAATGCTGAATGTCTTCAATGGTGTTGTCAAGTCTGAATTGTGATTGGGAGTTCTTTTAGTCATTTTTTTTCTGCAAAGAAAGACAGACAGTGGGGCAGAGGAAAAAGTTTGAACAGTATTTCCCCTCTTTACAAAATCACCAGGATGCTTCCTGTGGTTTTCCTCTTCTTTGGACACACACTGTGTGTGTGTGTGTGTGTGTTGTCACGTTTGCGTGCTGCCTGTGGTTTCCTCTTTTGTTTAAGATCTGTGAGATATCCTCAGTGAACAGCCCCTGTGTGTAAAATGACAGAATTGCTACACCAGTCCAAGTCTCCATCTGCTGCACTGGAAAGGCACACAATTAATCATTAAAGAAACTTTTACTAACGCATATATGTTTTATGGTATAAAAGAGATATGGATTTATAGAAATGACAGTAAGTGACTGTAATAGTAGTGGTAGTAGTCCTCAGAAAGCATCAAAATAATAAGTGTACTGTTTTCATGCCCATTAACACACGTATTGGTTGCTGGCATTAATGTTTTAGTTGATTTATTTGGATGGATTGAAGGAGTATAGTGATAGCAATACTAGCAGCATCAGATAATATGTAAGAGTGCAGTTACAGTGGTTAATAAGGTGCTGTTGATTTGGCTGGCTGGCTTTAGCGCTCTCTAATGTGGAAGCTGGTAGACAGAACTGCCACTACAGCCCAGTGCACAATCTACAGTTTTACTGTAAAATATGGTTGGTAAATTTGATTAAAGAAATAGCCGTGTAATTTCTACAAAGTAGTAAAAATCAATGAGGCGGTCAACTCTCGCTTATATACTGTTATGGACATATGGACTAAATGAATCTGCTTGATTTGAGGTAGGGCCTGTCATTGTTAAAAGCCCCTTTTACGTTCAAGGAATGACTCTTCCATTCTCCATTATTCTCTGTGTGAAGGATGATACTGGTTTTTACATGATGTTCCCAGTGACTAAAAACAGTCAATGGTGCGTAATAAAATGGATGTAGAATCTTTCCTGCCCATTAAATGATTTGACATATTTCTTTAATACATTCTTGTTATATTTTAACACTTCAGGAGCTTGAATCGCCAGCTCATCAGTTCCTTCACACCAGGTCATTGAAATTCTTTATTCCATTTTGCAACTTCACATACATAATTGTATGTGAGTTAATTTGATTTTCTGTTCATGAAGATGTGCAGAATGTTATTGAATTGGACTAAACAGCCCACATTGGTCAGCCCACTTACAACAATATTACTTTCTGCAGTCTCTTTAAATTCTGTAATTCACATTACATTATTTAGAAGTGAGTAGCAAGTCAATTGATCTTGATTCTTGTGTCCATAAAAAAACATATAGACTACATAGCAGTGCACATACACATTCAAACATGACTTGTTAAGAAGAAAATTACTTGAACACTCACATGCATGCACACACACACTCACATTCAAAATTGACTACCCCTCCCCCCTTTCTTCCAGAGAGTTGATTAAGTAGGGATTATTATGGTGTGCAGTAACCATAGCAATTCAGATTGGGGCCATTCAGGTCAATCTATAGAAACACTAGAACACGGCATTGCTGCTGAAAACTCCATCTGCAAGTCCTACTACCAGGTTGTGTAAAATGTAGATTTGTTGTGTGTCAAAGTAGTGAACAACATGTTGAATATGTTGATATTCTTTTTTTTTTAACAATCTTAATGAGATAAGTCTGAGTATTTCTATAATCCTACTAAACCCAAAGCATTGGCATAATGTATTTATCGTGGCAGCAAATGTAGGCTATGTGTGTGCAGTGGTCAAGGGGTTTATTTGCTATCTCATTCACAAATTATTAGAAGCTTTGTGATTACAGACAATGGATTATATAAAACATGTCATTGGCTTGTTTTGTCTTTAAGAGCATTTAAAAAAGAATGGAGCCAAGTTGTGTAGTTGCCATATTGGCTTTCCATTCTACAGTAATACATTTGGAGAAGGCTTGTGTCACTAATATTTTGCATGACAACACATGGCTCATAATGAAAGTGGTTAAATAAAAGACTGACATAGATGTACTGATCAATTGATTGGTGATGCTTTCACAGTGGCACCCTAAATATATACAGCATACACACCATTCAACCAACTGTTCATCTTGCCCATGTAATTTAAACAATGGTATGTGGAGATTCCCTTGGCAAATGGTGTAAACACATAGCTACCACAGTCAGCACACACTACGAACCTCCCTAACAGTAATATGAGGCAGATTTGATCATATTTTGTTCAAAGGAATGTAAGGCTATCCAGCTTCCTTCCTACCGCTGTCTGGAGTCACTATCTGCCCACACAGTCTGAAAGCTGGTGATTAAAGTCATGGGTATTTTTATTTAACCTTTATTTATATGCAGTACACGTTGGCTGAGCATCTCTGTTTACAGTTCTACTGATAAATATGAAATTTAATAAGCAAACAGAATCACAAACAGAAAAAAACAACCACAGTAGAATCCAGAGGCTGTTTTGGAATATATTAGTTTTTAAATAATCAATAGGTGTAAATGTTTTGGTTTTTGGGTGACACTGTAAATTACTTAACTAGACCTCTCTAAACATAGACATTCCTAGAATTAGTTCTGGTGTCGGGTACCTGAAGCATCAGCCAGGCATTGGATCAACACAATACGTACCTTCATATTCTACACCAGTCAATTATATATCTTATTTCTACAACTGACAGGGACGCGGTTTGTATTTCTGTACACAATAAGCCAAGCTTTTCTCACAGACTTTAAGCAAGTTTGTCTAAAGTGAAATTATGCTAATTGCTGTTAGTCTTTGTCCCTTGACCTCAACACCATGACTTTTGTTTTATGGATGTTAAATATCATGCTGTGTTTATCAAAATATTTAATCGCGATTAATGGCATGATTGTCCATAGTTAATTTTCTTTTTCTTTTCAAACTGTAACTAAAGAAGGATTTGTCATGTATTTAATGCTTATCATTGGGAGTGGGCAAATATGTTGCTTTATGCAAATGTATGTATATATTTATTATTGGCAATAATTAACAACACAAACAAATGACAAATATTGTCTAGACACCCTCACAGCTACTGCATTTAGCATAATAAATATGCTCAAATCATAACATGGCAAATCCAAGCCCAAAAGGCAACAACAGCTGTCAGTGTGTCAGTGTGCTGACTTGACTATGACCTGCCCCAAACTGCATGTGATTATCATAAAGTGGACATGTCTGCAAAGGGGAGACTCGTGGGTACCCATAGAAACCGTTTTCATTCACATATCTTGAGGTGAGAGGACCCCTTTGAAAATGGCCATGGCAGTATTACCTCACCAAAATGTACCTGTGTAAATATTTATTTTACATTTTTATAGAGAAGAGGCAATATCATCAACAAAGCTGGTGAACAGAACAAATCCCAGAATGGAGCTTTGTGGCTCACTCTCAGTAACCAGTAGAAATCCATACATACAAGCACCCCTTCCAAAGCTAACTGATATAAATCTCAGTAAAAGTAAAGCAGGGTTATGTACATTTAAATGTTTTTGATAAATATATGAATATGCAAGAACAATGGTTCTCAATACTTCAACAAAGGTAACAGCCACTGTAACTATATACACTCTTCATCTCTGTTTTGTTCCGGCCATAGATTTGTAGTATTGCCTCTTCAGCTCCACCGGGCATAAGGCTTAGCTCTGGGTAAGATAGCCAGTTTGCCCAACATGGGTACTGGAGTGTAAACAATACCTCTATAGCCACAGACGTGGTTTCCATGTCCAGAAACTGAAATAACCAACAGAGAAAACAGGAAAAAGTGCTCCTAGTCTTTTAATATTGACTTTCACTTCACTGCAGTTCAGTCGAGTGAAGTGAAATGGAGGAAAAGTTGACATGACAACTCAAAAAAGAAAAGAAAAAAAACAATGGCAAGAAGAACACAGAGCTGGAGCAAATAGCTGCCACTAAACAAGCGCCAACTACAGCTGTTTTGGCACTCCATACATGTGTGTTTGGAGAGATTCACTGGCAAATGTTTCAACATTTTCATTGTCTCAGATCAAGTTCTTGCCATGAATGAGAATTACTAAATTAGGTGGGGCTAAACAGTAGAATGTGTGCATCCATGATAAGTCTTGTATCTTTTTTAAAGGACCCGTCTATAACAATGAAATAGTCAGCCAAGACTTGGATTAAAAATGCCTTTCATGTGGGACTATGCATTGGTAGAAAGTGAATACAATACTTCAATTGGCACTGATAAAGCAGAATTCTGGATTACATGCACTATCACTTACACTGAAGGATATATAAGGATTAGTCTAATTCTATGTTGTAGAGATCTATCCAACAGGGGATTTGTCCATCAAGCCTTAGAAACACAAATACATAGCGAGTGCTGTTTGGGAATGAGGTGTTAATATCGTGTGGCATTGACACAGATTTAGGTTTCTTCTGTGCTTAAGTACTGTACATACAGTTTGATTATGAGACTTAATGCCTTAAAAAAAAAAAAAACATTGTAGCTTTTGTTGTATTTCATTTTCATATCTACAGTTCTGTGGGGATTTGGTTATTAAATCCAAACAAAAATAAATCATAGTCATTAAAATTATCATTAAAAAAAAGATTATTTTCAATTCCAAAGACGATGAGTAGCTTTCGTCGTGACAGATATGCTGCATTCAACAACAGCAAAGGCAGAAAGGGCGACAGATGGCTGAAAATCAGACACATACTGTACATATGGCTAGCATTTTCTGGGCTTTCCTCCACCCGTTATCCACTATATATACAGTTTGACTAGCTGTTAAGTTGTGCTAATAGGCAATAATATACCATACAGTGACATTTTTAAAAAGCTGTTTACTGACTTTTATAAGTGAGAGTAAGCATATTCTCTTGGTACACTATATTATTTTTGCAGTACACCAACTTCTCCAACTCCCCTTCCCTCAGGAGGAGAGAAAGTCAGGGGACATGAAAGGCATGTCGGTGTGTTTGGAGAAATGAAACATAATTTAAATTCAAATTTTCCTGTGGCATTTACTGCAGAGCTGTGATTGATTGCTTTCTGATGGTTACTAGGATACCATCAACTTCTACTATAATATGAATTTAGGTCAAGTGTGCCACAGTGGCCCAGGGACAAAGCATGTTATGATTCTGTATATCGCAATTGCGATATGATTTGCAATATTAGAGGGAATTATAATTTTGACATCATTATTCTAATTTTTAGTGAAAAACATGAAAATGATTATGCTGCGATTTTTTTGTGGGGATCTTTATCAAACAAAGATGTTTTATTGAGTCTGTAGAATATGATGTGTAGGCCAGGACATCTATATATATATATACTGTATATAATATTTTGACACATATTTTGCATTTAAAAATTTGAAAATTGCAGTAAGCCATATTACAATTTTGATAAAACGTTGATTAATTTTGCAGCCCTAATACAAATACACACTATATTTGTTAGAACCACACCACTGACAGTCTGTCAGTCAGTGAGTGAGGCAGTTACTTGAACTTTTGGTCTGTAAGTCAAACAGTTAGGTCGTGGGCCAGCCAAACAAAAGTCACTCATTCATTCATGCATTCAGTCAGGCTGTCAGTCAGAAAGCCTTCTCCCTACCAGTCAGTGAATGTAGAACATCAAAAGGCTGGAGCCTCACACTGGGTGCCTAGTGTGAATGCTCTATGAGCAGAGTAATGCGATTAGGGTAGACTGTGTGATATTTCAATCGGTTAGCGCCCTGCAGCTAGATGGGAAACATGTTATGAATATGAAACGCTGCTTAAGAGGGCCGTTGGATTGACTGGCTTTATATGGGAACATAAAATCTTTAGACCGTTCATGCCCCACCACCCCATTTAACCCAACAATTAGCTCAGAACTCACTGCCCCTATGGTTGTCTGTGTTCTCAATTGAAAAAAAGGTAAAAAATTAAAAAACAAGATTATATTTTGGTAGCTACTGATAATAGGAGTCAAATATGACATGAGAATTCAAATTTTTAATTAAATAAAAATCCAAACAGATTACAGTCGTTAAACATGAATAAAAATATTATTTTTTGTCTTGATGAAATATGTTTTTTTCACGAGGGCTTTTTTTTGAACATTCAATCAGCCAACACATGCTGAGAATTTCTTTGTAGGCCCTCAGTTTGTGTCAGTGTATGTGCACCACATTTTTACCTCAATCAGACCATACAGTAGCACTCCCCAGCGAGCAAGAGATAAAGAGAGCAAAAAGCGCACAAAAAGGAGGGAGTTTGTAGAAATGTGAGAGAAGTACAGAGCGATTATAGAGATGAAAAGAGGCAGTACATTTGCTATTCATGTCTTGCTTTTCTTGGTGGGTGTCTCATCTTCTCAGAGGTCTGCTTCAGGAAAGAAAAGTCATATTTGGGTGTCAGAGGTTATTACAGGGATCACCGGTATTGAAACCCAAATTATTTATGACCAGATGTAAAGGTGGCTGTGGCAGCAGCTCCATTGCAATATGTGTGTGCTACAAAATGTGTGCAAATTTGTACTGCAAGCTAGATGTCAAGATTGCTACAAGGTGTGACACCTGAGGGATAGAAAGAAGAGAGAAGCAGACAAACGTGTCAAAAGTTTGGCATAATATGTGCAGTTTAGCGTATTTGGCCTTTATGGTGGAAGCACTGATGTGCATCATCTGAGTCTCCATATAGTGGAAAGTAACCACAATTTTCTACTTGAGAGATACTTTGCTTTACTGTATTATCACATTATGCAAATAGTCAATTTGTTTATGTGATTTATTTGCATGCCAACAATCAACCAGTGTTTGGCTTCAACACACACCATGAACTTTGAAAATTAATTTAGGTCCAACTGGTCTATTTCTCAAAAAATGCAATTCTATAAAAATGAATGTCATCTATATTTATTATTACAATCATTACATAATCACACAATACTTGGTTATATTTTTCAGAAAATGTAGATGTTATTTATAACTCTATAACGGGGTGTTAGCATGTGTCGTCATGGGTGCTTCAGTCACCACACAAGCCTGAGATTAATTCCTGTATTACCAGATTACCTTGAATAAAATAACAATATGGTTAAAGGTCGCAGTAACCCAACCTGATCTCTAATCTGCATTAGTACCATTAATGAACCACCAAGTTCATTTCTGGAAGGAAATTATATTCCTGTTTTTTATTAACCACGTCTTAACCCGCAGGCTAACAGCAAATGGAAATATAATATATGGATGTTAATAATTTCACTTTCAATAGTTTCATCGTTAACCGACATTAAGAATTTTAACCGATTAATGCTATTGGTTAAATGGTTAAAAGAAATATTAAAAATTCAATAAAAAGCGAGTGTACGACACACACAATCTGTCTGGACTCTGTCTGTTTTGCGCATACTCTGCAGCTGGTGATAAATGATGGATTTAAGCTGGGCGGCTCGTAGGCACTACACAGTACTGCTGATTCAAAATTAGCATCCGTAATATAATAGTCAAATGGAAGGACTCCCTTTTATTGTTACTCATGCTGATGAATTTACAGAGGACTTCAACACAAGCTCTGTTACCTGCTGTGTAATTATAACATGAAAGCCGTTTCACTCTCTCTCCAAAAATGTTTTTTTAAACTCTCTATTTTCCTTCTGGTTCAGACCTTAATCTAAAATGAGCACAGAGCCAAAACCAAGTGGCAGCCTCTGGTTCTGAAAAGTGAAGCCTTGAACTTGCATTCTTCTTCAGCCAGCAAGGGGCGACTCCTCTGATTGCAAAAAGAAGTCAGATAGTATAGAAGTCTATGAGAAAATGACCCTACTTCTCACTTGATTTATTACCTCAGTAAACATTGTAAACACGAGTTTATCGTCTCAATTGCTAGTTTCAAGTCTTCTTCAATACAGCATGATGTTCATTTAGTAAACTATGGTCCCATTTAGAGTCAAATAGACCATAAAGCAGGGTATGCTTTAGGGTGTGGCTACCTTGTGATTGACAAGTCCCTACCATAGCGTTGTCCGGTCTGGGAATTTTCATCTTACAACTTTAACCCTTTCAGGGTGTCTTTTCAGATCATGAAAGTTAATTGCAACATTTTGGTCACCTAAAAATGTCTTTTTCAGGGTTGTACTCATCTCCACCCTCTCATGTCACTTCTGGTTGAAAAAAAACAAGATGACGGCAGCCAAAAACCAAGATGTCGACGGCCAGAATGCCGAACTCAAGGCTTCAAAACCGTAGTGAAAAGTAAACACGGTGACTACGTCCACTTCTGATGTACAGTACAGAAAAAATATAAATTATAGAGTTTACTGAACGCAGCTAGTGTAATTTGAAAGACTGATGAGTAACCAGCTCTATTAAATTAGTTATGCTTATTGTAATTACAAAAACAATCATAATTCCAGTGATTGTTATATAACCTTACTTTGATTATAATCAATTTATTTCAATGTATGTGGATACTCTATTCAGTGACGGCACTTCACACATAGTAACATAAACATTGTACTTTTGAATTATTGCCACAGCCATTCAGCATGAGTTCACTAACTCACATTTATGTGTGAGTGTGTGTGTGTGTAGCATGATTATGTATTCTCCTTCCACATTAGTTTGTGAAAGAGGAAATTGTTAATTTGAATAATTTGAATACAGTATTATTATCAGACCCTTATGAATATTCAATGTGGCACAGCTCTCATGCACAAAAATCAACAGCAGCAATTACGACTGTGAATGATAAATCATTGCTGGCGATAATAAGAAAATATTACTTAAGCTGAATGTTAACTAGTGCAACACAAGCTTATCCTCATTGTGTTAAATATATTGTCCTGGGAATAAACAGACTGGGCCATAAGATTGCTGGTTTGGATCCCTGAGCATGTGAATGTTGAAATGTTGTAACATGCTATAATTATTAACAATTTAATAATTAGCAATGATTACTAGTAATCATTTATGTTTATTATTCATTGTATCGTTTTTCCTCCAGAGAGCACAGACAAGTTTGTTACCTGGAAAATACCCTGCTTATTTTATCGTGATGACAATTCTTTAAAAACAAATCTGCGGGATCCTCATAAAAAAATCTTTCTTTATGTGTTTATGTTTAATTTAAAGGTACAGTATATATGGTTATCAATTTAATCAAACTATAAAATATTAATATCAGAAATGGCTTAGAAAATCAAGTCTCTATAATCTATGATCTTTTTATTCTCTGAAGACCACCTCAACCACACTAAACCATTGAAACCAGCAATCACAGAGCAATCACCTGAACTGACAGCTTCATGTAAAAAGCACTTACACTAGTGACCATGTCCATATGGATGACGCCTTTATCTCTCTCCCTCCTACCTTCCCACTTCCTCCTCTTCTCCTATTCATTTCTACTCATTCCTCTCTCGACCCCCTCTTCTGCCCCCTCCTGTGTCATATTATAAGGACTGACATGGGAGATCAGGTCCCTTAACAGTTGTTTGGGTCAGCCGAGCCCTTTTATGACCCTCGTAAATGTTTCTGGGCTGGAGAGGGCAGTTGATTCTTGAGAGATTAAAACGAGTATGAAATGTGGAAATGCTGTGTTGCCGAGATTTAATGGAAAGGCAATCAGGCAAGGGACTGGGCGAGAGGAGAGGCTGGAGAGGGTGAGTGGTTTTGAGGGACAATGATGTAGAGCCAGCGACACAAAGAGGTTGCACAGTTTAGAAGGAAACATTTTGTGTGTTAGAGAGAGATGGAGAGAGAGAGGTGGAGAGGTCATTTCTTCTCCTGAGCACATCCATTTCATAGTGTTTTCCTCGACTCTCCCTGAGGACATCACCTCTCCTCCCCTTCAAGCGATTATCCCTCCATCCACCATTATATATGTGGCAAAAAGCCTTCACTTACTCACATACTCGCTGTATCTGTGCACTCATACCACAAAAAGACTGCAAGCTTCCCATGATTACCATTAGAGGAAGCCAGAGATTTCCAAGTGCTGCTAACTGCAGATCTGCCCCGTCTATTGACATTTTAATAATGCTGTTGTCAATACCTATTGTAAAATAAGGGTTAAGAGCCTGAAGCCACACAGGGCAGGGAAGCCTCCTATTATTTTTTATATGAAGACGGCGAACCACTTGTGCAGAGCATGATGGAATTGCTGGCATTGTTGGGTTGGCAGAAGGTCCGGCAGCATAGTGGGAAAAGTTGTACTGTAAATTAGGCATAACATCGCATGAAATCAATCTCATCATCCTTAAAAATGACTACATGATTTTCAGGACTGTTTCCTTCAAAACTATGAAATCTAGTTCTGCCTCAGCTTGTTCTTTTTTTATAGTTAACATTGTAGACATAGACAGGAGAAATTGAGGGAGAGAGATGGGTTATGAACATGCGACAAAGTTGCACAGCCATGCTCGTTGTTTATGTTCATAATGATCATTTTGGGGGAGTGGCTTTTGCGGGAGGCCTGAAGAGACGGACTGTCTGTGTTGCCAACTTGCCGACTTTCTCGCTAAATTAGGGACTTTTTAGTGCTGACACCTACTTGGAAAAGCGTTTGCAACACGGGGCTGTTTTTGTTGTTGTATCATTTTCAAAATCTAGCATGCTCTTGCTAGTGTTTCAACATTACCAAACCTAGCTTTAAGAGCGTTTCCTTAAAAATAATGCACATTGGCATTTTAATAAGTCAGTCAGCCAGCCAGTCAGTTAGTCAGTCGGTGAAGGGCATTCACTGTCATAGGTAAGAAGAAAACTGGATCATCATGTCTAACAGTGGAGTTATCACCTCTCCTCCATGATGTTTTCCTTTTTTTGTTTTGTGGAGTAACCACTATTGACAACGTGAGTGGTTGACGGCTTAATAAGCAATAAGAACGATGATTGGCATATGCTGGGCCAATCAGTAATGACCCCACTTGCAAGTGCATTTATGGGAGGTCAAATACAATGCTTGAGACAGCGATTTAACCACCCTTCATTATGATGAAGGGTCTAGATAATCAATTAGGTTCATTATGTTAGTAATGATTAGGGTTGACCTTGTCCTCTATAGAAGATGACTGGACTAGAACAATGCAGTAAATGCACTCCTAATCAATGTAGAGCCTCTATAACTTAGAGATGTCTTGAAGCCTGTGGTGCCTGTCTTTTGTCCATACTACATCTGTATTTTCTTCAATTAGTAACACCCTAAAAAATACAGTATATAAAGGTAAGAAGCACCATAGCATTGGGGAGACAAACATTCCTCTCCTTTTTTCTCTTCTTTTCTCACTGCCCAAATCAAGCTTTAGTTTTGTTGTTATTGTGGTCGTGAGCTCTCCAGTCACCCAAGTAATCAACATCCTGTTCTAAAGATGGTTTTCAATCTTACAACCCTGCAGGGTGTGCTTGTGCGGGTCTCTGTGTGTGAAGATTTGCAGTGTTTTCAATTTGAATTTAGCGATTTTGGAATTTGTTTTCCATAAATATTATATTTTATTTTCCTTTAGCTTTAGAAAAGGTGATATTTTTATAGAGAAATTATAGAAGTCCCGCAGTGGACAAAACAATAACATAACAATGTCACTTATTTTCAAAACATGCTCAGCTACTTTGACCTGTTTATTTCATGCCGCACAAATAAAATATGTCAGACTCAAGATTCAAACTAATGGTAGAAAGTAGTAAACACACACACAAGTACACAGAGGTCTCTTGCATGCACAAACATATAATAAATCAGTATGGGTTGGTCCTGCTTATGTGGACTCTATATTACGGATGTACCGATCAGACTTTTTCAGTCCTGATGCCGATACCTGGGCTTTGGGTATTGGCCGATTCCAACTATCGATTCGATACCATTTTTTAATAATAAACGGTATGCCTCACTGTGTGGAAGTGACTTGGATCATTCTTATATATGTAAGGCAACATCTTAACTCAATTTAAACAATGCTTTCTTAACTTTGTAAATCAAAATGTAACCAATAAATACATAGATATACATTTATTTAATTGTTATTTACTATTAAAATAATAAATCGTACAACAGCAATTTGGTAGCAAATCTTCAAAATTAAAAGGAATTACAATTCCATACTCTTTATAATGAAGAACTAGTAAGACAACCTCCTACTACTTGTGTGTACAACCACTATCAACATGGGAATGGGGAGAATGGCCTTTAAGTGATACTCAGACAACATGTGCTCAAGATGATCAGGAAAGTTAGAGATAAGGGAGTCTCCCATTGTAACCATCTTAATCTGAAAAATGCAGAAAAAGTTTTTTTTTTCCTGAAGTCTGGCTCAAACATGTGTTTGCTAACTGTGCTAGTATTAACAAAGGTAATATTTCATGTGAGGTTAACTGCATATCCCATGGGGAATCATAGAATACATTCTATATTTCTATGAATAAACAGTAATCATACTGTAAGCCTAAATGAAAACTAGATAGATGGATAGATACATGGATGGATGGATAGTGTGAAGACAAACTGGATGTTGAATCGGTTATTGGTTTTAGAACAGTGTGTCTGTTGTTCTTTCAGCTGTGAGTAAAGGAGTATTGAGTCAAAGAACAGGTGACGGGCGCTGGGTCTATCCCATCAACTCACTGTCCTGTTACAAGCTCAATATTTCCACTCCATTAAAAAAAACAACCCAACAAAGGGAGCAGCAACAAACCAGTAGATGCAGCTACTGCCCTTTCATATGACATCGCCACTCTGCAGTTTGTAGAATGTGTTTCCACTGCCATAACTATCTCACCGATATCATTGCCAACATTTAAATGATCTACATTACATTATAAGTGCATTGTATTTGTTTATGGCCTTGCATTCTGCTGATGCAGCTTGTTAATAAACCGTATTTGCAAAAATTAAGATATACCTATGCCCACTTATGATTTGATGTACAGTATTTGGAGAGGTCCCGATATAATGTTTTGTTATACTACAGTACACACGGGGGACACATAATGATAAAAATGTTAAATGAGATGGAAGGATTTGTATTTTTGCACATTCAGTCATCAGTCATTCAGAATCTGTAGCGTTTATTGTACTAAATGGGACATTATCAATGCAATTTATGTGAACATATATCATTCTAATTACTGAGAAGAAATGTGATCAATGAATAACATCCTCATAATATACATGTATGGGTATGGGCCAACCGAAATACTAAGTCTTCCATAGTGTTGGCTTATTAAGCTATTTTAAATTTTCCACTGTGAAAAAGATACTGGTATGATGTTTTTTGTTTTTCTCAGAATAAAAGAGACATAGAGAGCTGTACTGGACTATAAAATCCACTTTCTCAAGCCTATGCTATGCTTGTTTTGTGGAGTTGGGAAGCTACTTCAACCTTCTGCATTGCTACATTACTGTTTGACTGTTTAATGAAGATGCAGTCATGTGAATATGTTAGTTCCTACACTTAACCTTACACCTAATAAATGAAATGTCAACTCTCTACATGCTTGATTATGCTTTTTCAGTAGCTGCCAAAACACTTCAATCTCCTTGTTTGAGTGTATTTCTGAATTAAATGTCAGCTACATACATTGAGATGAAATTATTTTTGGGAGCATTTTCAAAAAGAGGAGTCACACTAACATCCATATAATACATAATAAAGATGTCCCTTATCTAAAGCAATTTCTTTGTTAAACTGCATCATGCTGGGGCTTTAAATCACACCATGCATGTCATGACGTCATGTTTCAAAGACAGAGGCATGGGTCGATACAGACTTGATAGATGAGAGGATCTGTGCTTAATTACGATCAGGGCTCAGACCATGATGTGCTCTCCTGGGTTCTGGTGGTTCAAAGAATAATAATGTGCTCAGAGTTGCTCGTTGCTGGCAGCTGGGATTAGCTTCCCTGTATTGTCAAAGTTTCATGATCATCACAGGAATATAAAACTATGAAACCATTTAACAGTCAAATATACACTGGGTGCAGTGATATAATTTATTTATTTATTTATTTTTGAAAGGTGGGGGAAAAAAACAATTTAATGCACAGTTACCTTGGCTTGTATTCAGTGATGCTGATTTTGTTATTTCCTTGTTTGGCATTTTGGATGTCAAAAACAGTTTATTTTATCCTTGCAGTTAGTGTGAAATATATCTGTATATAAGGTCACCAACCATGACACTTTCAAAAGGTCCTCCTCCTGTTTGACTAAATGGTTTTGAATGTCTACTATGTCAACTACACTAATATATTGATAGTACAAACAGCAGTCTTGCCAAAAAAAATAGAAAACGTCTCTTCATTGATTTGGAAAAAACTAAAAGATATTTTTGCTCTATTGTAGTTGCTGACCATGTGAGTGGCTGTAGTGAGAGGAATCAGAGTCAGAGAACCGCGACTACCAAACAGAGCTGTTTGTGTGACATATTGACTGTGATTGCCATGTCACCCAGTAAATGATGAAGACCAATAGATATTAACTGCTGTGGAAATGACAGGTAGAGTAGTTTTTATGCTGTAGGTCCGCTGTTGTGTCCCCTCCTTAGAAAGAAAGCGAGACTGTAATAGAGAAACAACAGAAGAAGAGTGATATAGACAGCCAGGCGAGTAAGGCGTCTTAAACTGCTCGACTATCAATTTCACAGTGAGAGAAAAATGGATTTAACTAGTGAAGGGAAGAGTAGAAACAAAAAAAAAGAGGATGAGAGAGATTGATGTTGCCCAATCTATAGGCAGCTAGTGTACAGGTTCCCAGGAAGTTATTGATTTGAGGCCAACATTGATCCTGACACCGTAAATAAACACCTCCACATTTATGCAAGCAGAGTCAGCTAAGAAGTAAAGGGCGAATAGAAATGCCCTTGAAGGTATTACAAACACTGAAGTTGGAAATCCTGCATATCTTGTTTATGATGTGTGGCTAAAAATATAGCAATTAACATGAGAACGAATCCAGCTTTGTCAAACCAAATGACTTATAACTATGACATGATTTCTTGCAAACTTAATTAAGGACAGGAAGGAGGTCCTTCCAACAGTATTCTTACTGAAAATAGAATAATCTTGCTGTGAGAGTTTTTTCATCATCACATAACGTACTGGTATAATCATGTCTTTACCCTTTTTTTCCATCTCAGTTGTTACTGTTTTATCAACAGCACATAACGTACTGGTATACGCATGTCTTAACCCATTTTCCCCTCTCTTTTGTATTGTTACTATTTTATTGACAGCACATGTTAGACCCCTTGTTGGCAACACTTTTCACGGATTTCCATTAGTTTTACAGGCTTCCCTAAACCCTTGAGTGCCTCCACTGTGAATACATTTTCAGTGAGGCTCCAAAGTGGATCGAACTGGCAGTCGATCATTATGTGATTCCATTGAAGGAGGCACTATTGATAGTGTAAGGGATATTAGGACAGAAAAGCTTTAAATACTTAAAACAATTACACTATCTGTTTGTATTGTGTTTTTGTGAATGTGTGTCTCAGTGTGCATGCTTTAAATGTGCACAAGAGAGGAAAAAGCATTCAAAAAGATCCTTTCAGTAGTAAATTATATGCTCTTTCCCTAAAATTTATAAAGTGCCCATAAATCTTGTTTCAAAGTGCACACCAAGACCATATGGACCAATTGGTTCTGAAGAGGAAGGCTGTACAATCATTAGTTCCAAAAAAGAGCGATTTCATGCAGTTTCGTCACCCCAAGGCAATCCCAGTGAGTGTATGTGTGTGTTGGCACACATGCAGCAGTTTTTAAGTGCACCCTTACCACTATTACAGTTTGGAGATCAGAGAAAGCAGCACTGCATGGTCTCAGCACTTGTGTGTGTGAGCATGCAAGTGTATAAGTGAAGAGATGATAACAAAGAGAATGTGTAACATCAAATTTTAACCTTGGCCAGGGAGCTGTCCTTGCTGAACCCCTTTCATCCTTGAGAACTGGGGCATTAAATGCATATCGAGTCTATTACTGCAGTCACATGTGGTCCTGTATATGAAGATTTATAGGAGCAGCACTAGAAGTCACGTCAGCACTTTACAACCTTGGTTTGATGTCTACACACAACCAAAAATACAGAGTAAAAACCTGAATACACACACACCCTTTGGATGTGCACATACTGCTTACTTTCACATATCGAACACACACACACACACACACACACACACACACACACACACACACACACACACACACACACACACACACACACACACACACACACACACACACACAGTACTTCAAAACAGTATAAGATCCCACAGTGAAAGATGCAGACTCAGCTTTATTAGCTAATGCTATTTGTTAAACTCCAGACTGCGTCCCCAACTGTAGATTTCCCCAGAGGAATGACTGAAAACAAATGACCTCCCAACTGCAATACATTGATGTATATATGGGTTTTTCTTTCTTCTCTCTCTTTCTCTCTCTCTCTTTTTGTACATCACATGAAAAGCTCCTCTTTTGAAATACTTTCTCTTTTCATCCCTTCAAAGCCTCTCGATGATAAAAAAATAAAGTAATTCTCTACTTAACCTACTCTTCCTTCCGAGTATTTGAAATATGATGAAAAACATTTTTTTCTCTACCCTTCAAACGGTCTAACTAAATAAAAAGCCATTTCACTTTTCAAAGGTCGAAGATTGGCATGTTTTGATGATTACAGCCAGAGAATGAAGATGTAAAGTTAAATTATTTTCCTGACTGTTACCGGCTTCCTCTTTTATCTAAGCATTTATAAATAGCCACTAGGGATGTCACGGTGAGAACATTTTCCAAGAGGTTAATAAACTTGTGAATACACCGGTGTTACCGATTACACTGGACATTTTACAAGAATAGATGACGCTCAATATATGTAGAGCGTTTACTTTGATCTTTAACATTGGATGGCTGTGTGTCTGGCCCCTCCGGTTGAGCTTTCGCTGCAGGGACGCAGGTTTCTATCTGGCGTTGCTGCACAGTGCTCACCAGTTGTGACTGCTCCATTCTCCACACGCCAATCGCCTCATTAACATTATGGTTCCTTTTAACATTTGGGTTCAATCTATTGTCAAATAGACACTTTTGATTTTCACTTTAACACCATATCCTCCGCCATCGTCTTGCCTGTTGACTCTCTCGTCCCGTGTGTGAAATCAGACTCCTGCTACTCTTTGCTGAGAATCAAAATGGAGAAGACACTTTCACTTTCAGTTTGTAGAATCCATTGCCTGACTATGTATTGATAACAAGTATTATTTCTATAAAAATGGCAAAATGACGTTGGGGGCGGTGGGCAAGTAATGTAATCGGTGTATGACCGACCACCGTGTAACACACAAACTACCACAGCATAGCCACACAACATATATACACAAAGAGTGACATGATCACTACACTCACACTTCCACTCTTGAAGCTTATAATTTTTCTGCTTCAGATGGCAATCACTCAAAACACTTTTGTTTAGAAATATTGCTCTTTATGCTGTTCAGCAAGCCAGCATCCCTCTCTATGCCTTCTGTCGTAGTTTGAACAAAAACACAACACTTGCACACACCAGCATTCTGTAGTCCTCTCTACACTTAGCATTTGGCAGGGACACTGACAAGTTGTTGCAATTCGATATACAGCTACAACCAGGAAATGGGACTTGGAACAGAAGTCTCTCTTATCCACACACTTAATGACCACTCCACAACGTTACAGAGAGACACAGAGAAGGAGACACTGCGGCTGCCTCAGTTCCACCAGACAAACCACAAAACTCACTGGGCTCATGGAACCTTTCTTGGTTTGTGCATCCAGGCAAAATTGAGTCTGTTGCATTGAGAGGGAGGAAGAGGAGGAGTGGAAAAAGAGCCACACAGATTGAAAGACCTTTGCCATGAGACCGTCAAGCTCCCTCGTTGAGAGAGAAGGAGGGAGAGAGAGACCTAAGAGCTATAAGCTTGAGAATTGTTTCTGAAGGTTTTTGAATTTTAAGGACTAGTATTGCGGTATGTAAAGCACAAGAACAACAGAGGTTTTGGACGTCAGGAAGAATTAATTGAAATCCTTTTTTCCTCACAGGGCGTAGTAATTAAACACATTTATCATTACCAGAATCCCATCTCTATCTTGCACGGAGTTAAAACGGTGTAACAAAGGGATGGAGACTGAGCAAGATGGCTGCAAGACAGAGGGAAATAGAGAAAAAAAAAACCTCTTCCTCCCAGGTACCATTTGTGGGATGGAGCAGTAACATTATAGTATAGTGTTACATTATATTTCCCATAATGTACTGCGTCAAACAGGCAGTGCAGGTGTTACTACTTGCCTACATGGCCCAACACATTGATAGTACAGAGGGAAGGAAGGATAAAACAGGACAACCCACCGTGTGCTTTAGCTTCCATCCAAATTTCATCCCAAGGCCCTGTAGAAGAGAGTGGTCAAGCCTCTATAGGGCTTCACTTGTACTCACAGAACTAGGTTTATAATGCATGACTTCAGCGTCTGCAAGAAACCAGTAATGGCACTCCAATCATCTCTATTATTTTCCTGTATATTTGCTTTTTGAGTCGGGATGAGCAAAAAAAAATTAACAATCCATGCACCACAATGTCTGTCAACCTGTCACGACCACAGCGGGAAATTAACAATTATCCTTCTCATCTGCCGGTTTGTTTGCAAGTCTGTGTCCGTATCCCCCGGTCTGTCTGTGTATGTCTGTTTCCCCGTCTGTCTGCAGCATTTCCTCTCTATCACTGAACTATAGAACCGAGCCGGAAATGAACAATTATTCTGCTGATTCCCTCCCTTAGCCCGGCTGTCTAGAGGCTGCAGGGAAAAAAATCAATGGCTATCTCTCAAATGCCCTAATGTCTGTGTGGTTTGTGTGGGTGTGTACACACATGTATATGTGTTTTGCAGCTGGTAGAGGTGGCGAGTCTGTCTGTTGGGTGGGCAGACAACAGCATTTTGCGTGTTAAGGTTTGCTCTTGGTGAAAGGTTTTCTTTAGAGATGAGAACAATCATTGTGGTGTTGACCTTATAAACAACCTTATGTTGGCCCAAGCTGTGTTTGTTCCTTGTAACAATATGGTCTGTGTGTGTGTGTCTGCACCTGTTTAGGTTAGGTTTAGGTTGTTAAAGTCACTGTTATTGTTAAATAGAGGCACACTTTGTATTACACACAAAAAATGAGTCTGGTTGACTAACAAGCCTAACATCTGTTATTGTCTATGAAAAATGTAACAGCAGAATGTAGATTAATCTCTCCGTCTGTTTGTCTTTCTCCTTCTTTCTTTCATGTCTTTTGTCTACATTGATGTCACTCCTCTCCAACAAAGGTAAGAGAAACACAAAGTGTGCATTATTGTGTAAATGAGTGCATGTGTATGTGTATGTCTATCAATAGTATAGCTGTTAGCAGTGATGCCTTCCAAGCAGTTGACCCACGTTAGAACGTGTAATCTGTAAAATTTACTCCCTGTAACTCTGACCCTGAAATCTTGTATGTATACATATGCTAACATTACTACTAATATATTTATTAATTACCGTAGTTTTCTATTTAGGGCACATAGCATCTTAAAATCATGCAATATTTTAACAGTTTTTACTTAAAGGGACTGTTTGTAACTTTTTAAGCGTATAAATGTACCGGGTCGGGACACATGCGCACTCGCATGTGGCCAGAGCCTCTCCTCCTCTGCCTGTTTGCCTTCACTCAGACAGAGCACGCGTTTACGTGTACTCGCTCCACCTCTAG
>CAKALG010028954.1:0-22220 GCA_916700815.1 Helicolenus hilgendorfi | reverse complement strand
TGTCTGGTAGACCACTCAGCATGTCTACTGTACGAATACGCAAACACACACACACACACACACACACACACACACACGCTGACGTACACTGCCACTCAAGTTGCATCCCGCTCTCTCTGAGTCTGTGTTTTCAGTTTCAGTGTGGGAGAGAGTCAGTCAGAGGATGTGAGTGATGCAGTGGTTTTTATCGTGGCGATGAGGATCAAGTAGCTCGAACGGCGCCGGTGTGCCACACCATCCCACTCCACTCTAAACATAATCACAATAACAGCAGGATTTCTCACCTGTTTACAAAGGTCCAGAAGTAAAGAAAGATGATTCCTTCGATGCTGACTATCGTGCCTTAGAAATAAACAATAGGCATGTTTTGATACTGAATCGGGGGAATTACTGATTTATTTTGAGAGAAACCAAGAGCTCACATGCTTATGGTAGATAGACACTGAGGAGTCTTTGTTGCATTCTTAAAGGCTGTTTTCATATCAGTGATTGTCAGAGATTTCACAACATTTTGCAACATACATGGCAATCCAGCAGCTTAATGACAAATTTACAGTTTGAGTCTGTTTCTCGATATAGCTGTAAAAACAACTGCCCAGGGCAGTGCTTTATTGAAACTTTTATAGGCATAAGAGTAAAGCTCTGTGCATCATAAGATAATAGAGTTTGATACGGGAAAGAAACTTGGCTTACATAATGTGGAGGTCAGTAATTAGGGCCTGATCTGTTGCATGAAAATGGGTATAAAGTTCCAGACACACCAAACTGACATCAGAGAACTAGCGGCGGCAGAGGCCAACTGTTGTGTCGCCTGTGTCAAAAAGTTGCACTCAAACACACCGCAGAGACTACAGCCAATGGCCAACTAGCACGTACGTTTTGTACCTGTGCAAGATGAAATAACCCTCCACACCAGCAGGTTGCGGTAATCTGTATTCATCATTCACAAAGAGAAACCGGAGGGACTGAGGATATACAAGCTGTTGTTATGATACAATCATGAAACAAAGCAGCGTTTGCCGCCAATTTTCACACCACTCTTCATGCTTCATTCCAGATGACCATGTCGGTGTGAAAATATCCGTTTATTAGAATGATCGGATGAGATGAAGATGAGCCTTCTGTGTGTATCCTCTTGACTTTACTCGTTTGCTTGCTTTCCTCACTTCGGTTTCTCGTCTCATGCACTGATTCGCTTAAGCTGAACGGCCAATCAGAGTGTATTCTCTCACCGATTGGCTCCGCCACTAATTAAAGATGCTGAATCGGCCGAAAAGCCGCTGACAAGGGCAGGTTAGCCCTGTTGTGAGGGCCTTTAGAGTTGATAGTTTTGTATGCAACTGATGTTTCCCAATGCTAATTAAAGTACTGTCCTCCTCAGAAGTTCAGTAGTTGGATTATTGCCGTCCATGAAAGCTCAATGTGGTCGTCACCAGCACTAGCCAGCTAACGTAGTTATAACCACGCACAAATAAAACCTTGTCTTACCTGATGTGTTTTATCCAGCTACTCTTGGTCTTTTTATCAGCCGGGAAGAGAAAGAACGAGTGAGACCCGTTGCTCATGTGAGTACAACCCGGTATGAAACACACATGCATCGTAGCTTCAGCGAGAGATGTTACTTACACGACTTTTGGGTGTGTGGTCTTTCTAATTGAGTATTTTCATCTGATACTTCAACAGTTTTACAGCAAACTGCAGATTTCTTGAATTGCAAAATTATGTTTTAAATTGACAAACATCATATGTGTGATTCATGGCGCAAATCAAACGGGATCAAAAAATATTTGCCTCTTGCCGTTGACTACCGTTCATATTTTTTCCCGAAATAAGGTCCCACGGTGGTCCACCGGAAGGGGCGGGACTTAGGCTCTCTATCGCTGTTTTGTTATAGATCACCACTCTCCACCCACAGACAACAAAAAGCCCCAGACTCCACCATCCAACTGCGCCAGGCTCAGCTGAATATTTATGTGTACACAGAGATGAGGAAAACTACTGCAGCCTAAAGTAACCTCTCTCCATGTCATTCATACTCAGAGTGACATACTCTCTCTCTCTCTCTCTCTCTCTCTCTCTCTCTCTCTCTCTCTCTCTCTCTCTCTCTCTCTCTCTCTCTCTCTCTCTCTCTCTCTCTCTCTCACACACTGTTGCTGCGCTGTCTGCCTCTTTTACCTCCATCTTCACAGTAGCTGCCTGTCTCTCACCCTTCTGTCTCACACTTCACACTTCTAACCACCTGCCTCTGAGGTTGCTCCTCAGGCCCACTTCATCTGTCAACAGGATAGTGAATTGAAAAACAACATTTACAGTGTGTTTGGTGTATTTAAGACGGATACACATTCTATTGACTTGGCACTTCTCCAGTGGCTGGGCCATATTTTCATATTGGCTTTCATATGCCCATATGTACAAGAGCAGACAGTGCCTACATGTATATGGCACTCTATCTGTTTCAGACAGCAGACTACTGATTCAGTTTCTTTTCACTATAGTCTAACTCCCATATATGCCAGTTTCACACAACATCGATTTGTCTGAGTCTGAAACATATTGTGGTCTGTGGACAACATGGATTTGTGGGTGAAAAAATGGATTTGATCCTTACACGACAGCTGTAGAAAAGGCCGAAGCTGTAAAAGAAGACGCTTTTTCAAACTTGCAATGTTAGCAGTATATGATACGGAACAATTTCACAGGAACTTGAACAAGCTCCAATAAATCTTGACAACAAATCCAAATTAGGGCTTATAACTAGGGCTGTTAATCAATTAAAATATTGAATCACGATTAATCGCATGATTGTCCGTAGTTAATCGTGAATAATCGCAAATTAATCACAAATCGCAAATTTATCTGTTCAAATTGTAGGGAGATTTTTCAAGTATTTATTACTGTTATCAACATGGGAGTAGGCAAATATACTGCTTTATGCAAATGTATGTATATATGTTTTTATTGGAAATCAGTTAACACAACAATGACAAATATTGTCCAGAAACACTCACAGGTACTGTGTTTAGCATAAAAAATATGCTCAAATCATAACATGACAAACTCAAGCCCAGCAGTCAGTGTGCTGACTTGACTATTACTTGCCCCAAACTGCATGTGATTATCATAAAGTGGGCATGTCTGTAAAGAGGAGACTCGTGGGTACCCATAGAACCTATTTTCATTCATATATCTTGAGGTCAGAGGTCAAGGGACCCCTTTGGAAACGGCCATGACAGTTTTTCCTCTCCCTATGTCATTGCTGTTTTCTTTTGACCATGCTTTAGCCTCACATCATAAGCAGTGGTCTCTTGCTCTTACTGATACTGACATGAATCATCTTTACTGCATTCCTGAGACAGTTGTTGCATGAATCATACACAGTGTGATCAAACGGCCTGTGCTCATAAAGAGGCTGGACCAACTTACACCAGCTAAAGCACGTGCAGATAAAATAAGCCATCTCTCAGCTATGACACTGCGTCTACACAGGAGGTGTAGCGTGAGCAGCAGCAACCGCATCAGTGCTCTGTGTGTCTACACAGGATGCATTCAGGCACAGTATCGAGTGTAGGTCACCTGCATTTTGGCAGCTTTCAGAGCCCAATACTCAATCACTGTAGTTACACGCGTAGTTTTGGCATCTACGGTGTAGAGCCCCAAATACTTAAGCGAGGCGTCCTCAATTTTTATGTATTAGCTTAGTTTACTGATTAAACTAATTAGTAGGGCATGCAATAGGTCATGATAGCGACTGAAATATGCGGATGAAACACCTCCCCCATAGACACGCCGTTAGTGTACCTAATGAGTCATATGGGAATGACTTTCCTGTGGTTTGATATTACACCTGACTGTGTCTACATCCAACGTCAGCTTCCTGCATGCATATTCCATTTACTTTGTGACTCATCCTTCAGATGAATCTCAGTCCGGCTTATATCCTCCCTCTTCATTCTTTTATTTCTTTATCCTTCCCTTTCGCCCTTTTCTCTCTGCTTCATGTCACCTTTCTTCTTTGGTTTCCTATCATCCAAAATCTCCATCTGTTCATTATGTGGCAGCTTCCCTCCACCTAAAAACTCATTTGGCTTATTCCCTGTGTTCTTAATTTTCAGTCTCTCTACTAGGGCTGTCAATTGATTAAAATATTTCATCACGGTTGAATCACACATTTTTTATCTGTTCAAAATGTACCTTAATGGGAGATTAAGTATTTAATGCTCTTATCAACATGGGAGTGGACAAATATGCTTGCTTTATGCAAATGTATGTATATATTTATTATTGGAAATCAACTGACAACACAAAACAATGAAAAATATTGTCCAGAAACCCTCACAGGTACTGCATTTAGTATAAAAAATATGCTTAAATCATAACATGGCAAACTCAAGCCTGTGTCAGTGTGCTGACTTGACTATGACTTGCCCCAAACTGCATGTGATTATCATAAAGAGGGCATGTCTGTACCCATTTTCATTCCCATATCTTGAGGTCAGAGGTCAAAGGACCCCTTTGAAAATGGCCATGACAGTTTTCCAAAATTGAGTGTTATTTAACCTCCTTCACGACAAGCTAGCATGACATGGTTGATACCAATGGATTCCTTAGGTTTTCTAGTAATATGATGCAAGTATCTTCACTCGAGCTTTAAATCTGAGCCTTCTAAATCCTAAAAATTGCAAGTTGCGTTAATGCGTTAAAGAAAAACAAATTTGCATTAATGTATTATTATCGCGTTAACTTTGACAGCCCTTCTCTCTGCACATCACCTCCTATCCATCTCTGGCCATTTCTGTTTTAGGATAGTGATGTGATCCCAGGCCCCATTTATTTCAGCATTTATTATAAACCAAAAAAAAACTGACAAAAGGTGTCCCTCGTATTTCAGAGAGGCATACATGTTGATAGAGGAGACGGCTCTAGATATTGCAGAGCACGAAAATAACACAACACAGCTCATTTTTGGATAGCATGTAAATGTCAGCCAGCAAGATTTGTACAAACTACATCAGAAGGTTCTGAGACATCCTCCTAATAATACAAACTAGGTGATTTCAGTGCAGACTTATAAGTAAATGTGACAAATGCTAAATATCCCATGCACACACCATACACGTCTCCTCTCCTCTGTCATCTCCGCTTATCTCTTTCCGCCATCCCTGCTACTCCTCCCTCCGTGTTTCCACTGTTGCCAGAATGTCATCAATATCAAAATTCCCTGGTCCAAATTAACTTCTCCCCTTTCTTTCCCTCCCTCTGCTTTCCCATATTTCTCTCCCTTTCTCCCCCCTCGACTGTCTGCATTCCTCAGATTTGTGACTCTAGATAGACCTCTCTCCCCCTCCCCTCCTCACATTCCTTCCTCCCTCCTTCTCCGTTCCACCGTAGATGCCTCCAGATGAACATTTCGTCTTTACCTTCTCACCCCTCTCCAACCCAACCCTCCTCCTCCTCCTTCTGCTCCTGCTCCTGCTCGGTGTAGTGACTACGCTACGCTCCAGATTCCTGACTCCAGATTGTTGGCGTCTCCTCGGGGAGCAGAGAGGAGGGGGAGTGTCAGCTGTAGTCTGCTGGCCTCTCAAATGAATGACATAATTGGCATCCTGAGCATTCACTGGGCTGGAGAATGGGTGGGAGGTTGGGAAATCTAGTAATGGCTTTCAAGAGGAAGTGCAATGTAGATTAGATTAGTTTGGCAACATTGCCCAATTTTGGATACCCATAAATGCTAATTCCTACCACACAATCATTATTTTTTGTAGTGTGGTCATGCCGCTGTAGCATAAAGGTGGTCACACACCGTGTACTTGTGCTTGACATTTTTCCAACATGTATTCTCAGTGTAAGCGAGCCCGCCAGGGAGGCGTGAGGACGGGAAGAGGAAGTGTTTTGTTTAACTGTTGAACAATGCTGTGAATGAGACAGCATGGGGCTGTAGCAAGAGTCATAACAGGGGCTAAGGCGAAGGATGTGGGCCTTCCCTTTCAGATCTGAATGGCTGTCACTAATGAGCCTGGGGACATCGGTGGGTGTGTCAGGAGATTTTTTTTTTAAACTTCAAAATCAGTTAGTTTCTAGGGCTGCCCCCTCTTAGTTGTTTTGGTCTTAGTTGATTGAGATTTCTTTAGTTGATTAGTCTTTTTTATGCTTTTTTCATGCTGAATTACTCATTTCCAAGACTTTTATTAGCACATCTCTGGTAAACACAAGATTTAAAGTGGTGCTTTTGATGTGTTAGTCGACTAAGAATTTCTTTGGTCGAGGATAGAGCTGTAAGAATTAGTCGACTAATGGATTAGTCGATTGCCGAAATAATCAACGATTTTGATAATCGATTAATCAAAGTTATTTTTCATGAAAAAATGGCAGAAAATTCTGTTTTCAGCCTCTCACATATGGAGATGTCCTGCTTTTCTCTGTTTAATGTCATATTTAACTGAATATCTTAAAAGACATATCTTTAGAGACATCACATTGGACTTTGTGGAACTGGGATGGACATTTTTGATCATTTCCTGACATTTTATAGACAGAAAGATTAATAAATGAATCAAAAGATGGCAAGACAACGGCAGATTATTCGATAATGAAAAATCAATCTGCTAGTTGCAGCCATAAGGACAGCCCTACTATACAGATATATGTTCTGTTGTTTTATACCTCTATATTTAAAATAAGGGAGATTTGAAGATTTTTTTTAATATAAAAAAGAATTGCTCAAAGAAACAACCTCTACTACGTCACATTCTGTGACTTTGTGATGCAGCATGGCCTTTGGTATTTGGTCCAGGGAAGATTACTTTTGCTGTTTTCAAATCAAGCAGTTGTGCTCTAAAAACAAAGCATGTTTTGAAAATTGAAAGTGTATGAACTCTGAGAAATGGTTGAGTGAAACGGCCTGGGTCATTGCACAGAGCCCACATTGGTATCAGGTAAAGTGTGTGCAAAGGTAATAGGCATCAAATTCTGGCCCTGGGCCGCATGCACATTTCATTACTTGGTAACCTAGATTTTTGGAGAAAGTAGAGCTGTTGCTTCAATGTGTGACTTTTTCCTTGCAGCCTGTTATTAATGTTTCCATTTTGATGGTGTATTGGTACGATTTTGTGTCGGTGAAGCTACTTAAGGCTTAAGATATTGTCATCAGAACTTGTGGATGCCGTTTTTAGGTCATTGCATGCCTTAAGGAAGCAATTCATGGTCATGATCAACCTGTTGGTAGACAACCACATCTCTCTCAGTTAGCTTTATGCATTCCATTAAAGTGAAGTTCAAAACAATCTAGTTAATGATCAAACTTTACACCACAACATGAAATGTTAAATATGTCTCAGAAGCTCGTGACTTACATTTGACGCCTCCCATACTCTGCTTAGGTTGTATTTAATTGAGCTCCACCAGGTTATGTTCCACTTCCTGTTTCTAAGCAGTGACTGTTAGGTCATTGAACTTTTTTATTTGCTATTGTCATGTGTTTTGTTGGAAATGAGTTAAATTGCTGTATTTGTCTGTCAGAAATGCTTTTTTTGGGAAAGAAACCGATGTTCTGCTTAACAATATTTGAAGTACTGCGAGAGTAGAAGCCTTTTTTTACCCTGAAAGATGTTGCCCTGAGGACTTTTAGCTGTGAGACTCAAGCTTATTTCCTAGACAGCCAAAGTCACACTGCAGTGTGTTGAACATTTCCCTTTAAACAGCCCTCAACCACACTGTTGACCATGCCAATATTTGGTAACGCTTCACATTTCTGGGAGTAATGTTGTGTTGATTAAAGACCAGCATTAAACAAACACATTACACCTGTGCATTCCCTTGAAACATTTCTGATGACAAAACTAATCCCTCTGTCATAACTTATCCTTATATACCAGCTGTTCTTGAACCAAATATGCACTAAACTGAATATGAAATAAAAAGATCCTTGAATCACCATCATCAATTCTGAAACTGTTCTTCAAGACAGTAGCAGCACAGGTTGACTTTGCTGTCCTTGTAGCGCTTCCGGAGAATTACTTGAACAAATGGACCACAAAATGTCCGTACTTGACCGTGGAGTTGTCAGTGCACAATCATGCAATGGTCTACTGGAGTTACTGACCCCAAACCCTTTGGTCTAGGGCAGAGCAGCCCAGCGCTGTGGTTTGATAATGTTTACAGAGTGCAAGAGGCTAGAGGCATGCTGGTGGTTCAGTGGACTGTACAGTGCAAATCATACACTATTGTGAACTTGAATACAGCTCATGTCTTTTTGTCTTGTCATCCTCTTTCTTATCAAACCATATATTATTTTCCCACAACAATGAATTTACAGTGTTGGAACCTGTCCAGGCCATTTAATCAAACTTTATCCTCACTTAAACCACTTTCCTTTATGCATCAACGTCATCAACCATCATCACAAAAATATTTTTTTCTAAAATATTATTCTTAGGGATGCAATGATCCGACTTTTTCACTCCAGATACCGATAGCAATACCTGGGCTTTGGTTAACGGCCAATACCAAGAACGGATCTGATATTTTTGTTTAATTAATAATCTGAACATGTGCTTCACTGTGTGGAAGTGACTGGGATCATTCTTTTATGTGTAAGGCAACATCAGGCTTGACTTAAATTGCTTTCCCAAAACAAAATGTAACAAACAAATACTTAGATATAAATTTACTGAATTGATATTTATTATTAAAATGATAAATCATACTCTAGCAACTTGGTAAAACATTTTCAAATTCTTCAACTTCAATTCTTCTGCATATCTTTTTAATGCAGCAACAAATTGCTTAAAACTTAAACAGGAATTAAAATGCCAGTATGTAATGTATATAGTATATAAACATAGAATTGAACTGAATAGATCGGCCCCATTGTCACTGATACCCGATCCAGCTATTTGAGTCAGTATCGGACGGATATCTGATCTGATATCGGTATCGTGCATCCCTAATTATTCTTTGATATTAATTGAAAGAAGTACCGTTTATCTTATAATAAAAATGTAGCTGTGAAGATTTGCTTTTGTGCTGCAAATTTTCCCACAACTCTCTCAGCTTTCATCTCTTATGCAGAGTGAATAATACCACTATGAATGAATGACAGATTCATACCACTCAGAGTTAAGTGTCTTCATAAATGTGCGTTGGCACAGCATTTACAGCAGCATTTGTTCTTGTTTAAAAAGTATTGAAATGTCACATTTTGTGAATTGTGCTGCACTTATACTGTATCTGGAGTATTAATCTAAATAACCTGATCCATCAAACTGTGATGCAGCTTCCAAAGAGAACATCCTCTTTGGATTTAAAGGAACATCTGACTTATCCCACCCCCCACCCCTTTTCCCAACGAACAGAGTGAGGCGTTAAGCAGCCATTGCAAATGGAGACTCCCTTGAGAAAACAACGGCCAACCTCCCCGCCCTGTCTGTTTAAGACCTTTCACCTTTTGACCAGAACTAATGCTAACCTTCAGCCTGACCTTTGTATTCAGACAGACGGAGACGGTGCAAAGCTCCCACCCCCTCTAACTGCCTCTTTTTGTGGTCTGAGTCCCACTTTGCATATTTTGTTATGAATACTAAGGATTTTGCTTATTGAAATACACAATATCGTACATATTTTATATATATGTTCATATATAACTATCATACATAATTTTGCAGTGATTTATGCAATTACATTGTCACATCATTGGTGCTGTATTTAATATAGGGCTGGGCGATATGGCCAAAATCATCTATCCCGATATACTGTCTCTATACTGTCTCGATATACTGGTCATTTCATATCTCAATAACAATATATATCATGATACAGCATGTTTTCAATTAATAGTCTGTATAAAATAGCCACATTGTAAAGTCTATCTTTGTATACTCCTGTGTAAATGAAATACTTTACTCACATTTAATTAAGAACTTTTGTGAACATAATGGTGAAATTAGAGAAAAAATAAATAAATATTTCCAGTTATACACTGACTATCTTTACATGAATGCACACAAATACAGTTATCAGATTAAGAAGTTTTGTTTAACTGAGTTTTATCAGATTTTTGGAGAAATTTGAGTCAGTATGTGCTGGCTATCATCAATTTAGATGATGTGTATCACGATATCTCGATATATGATTTCATGACGATACGATTCCATTGAAAGACGATAAATTATCATATTGAATTATCGACCAGCCCTAATTTAATATTTAGTATAAATCCTATTGCAGAGGGATTTTCATACCACGTACATACTATTACATTACATATTTATATACAAATTATCACTGCGCCGAACTGTGTTGTAGCACGGGACAGGCCATGGGCGATTGCATGGACGGCAAGTAAAGACTGGAGCGATTAAAATCAGGGTCTCCTGCACCCTGAACAGTGTTGAGGGAGTCAAGGAGACGCATATAGGGGAACACAAGGCCACTCGCGCCCGTACTTATCCACTTAACAAATTCAAAGTTGGTCATAAAGGCGGAGGGCCCTGACACAGATGTCATGACTGCCTGCCACTCTGGTGTGGCTGGCGTAATGAGTGATTCTGTGAACGCGTGAGGGGGCGTATCCCAACCCTCATCACGGTAAAGAATTGTTAGTCCGATTCACTGTGAATGGAATAAATAATAACGACTCGCCTCTTTAGTGTCCTGTCTGTTAACGTGAGGCGACAGGACAAGCATGATATTCACACATGAAGATTATGGCATCTTTGAAAAGCATATAACTGTTAGTCATTAGCCTCTAACTGATTTTAAACATATTCAAAGGTACTGAGACATCAAACATAGTTTCTTTACTTTCATATCCTCTTTTTTTAAATGCTTGTTTGCAAGCTCAATAAAGGTGTGGGCTTAAACGGTGCACTACCAGTTCCCCCGAGGATGGGAAGCTATGGCTGATCTCTGAAGCCTAAGGATATATTGTCTGTCTGTCTCCACCTCCTTTAGCTACCAGACAGTGGTAAAAGCATTATCCCAGCATGCACTGGCTTAGATGGATAGGCTTGGTTTGGCGTGACAGTTAGATTTATGGCTTGTTTCAGACTGTGTAATGGGGTGACTCACCTACAAATGGTCCCAAAACAGCAGCTGTTTCAAATCCCTTTGATAAACAATGGAGCAGAGTTGACCCCGTTTTGACCCTTTAACTACTATCCCATCTTGGTTTAAGATGAGGGCACCTTTGGGTGGTCATCTGACTGAATCCGCAATGTTTAGTCAACAAACTAATGTGAGCTCTTAATAGTTTTCTTCTCTTCTAGAAGCTGATTCATTCCCAGATAAATGTTCTCAAATGTGGATTGTGAATATGAGTACAAAATCAGATTTTGACCAAATACTGAAGAATATTTTGTTTTTTTTTATTACAGAAGTACGTGTCATATTATTTTCTTGTCTTGTTTGAAAGTGAGAATGTCATCTGCACTCTCAAACTAAAAAAAAACATGATTGAAATTGAAATCTGATAGGGTCAGAAAGAAGGAAGAGTAAAGTTACAGGGACCAATATCTGTAACCTGGTGGGAAGATCAGCCTAAACTCTCTCCAGGAAGGAAATAGTTGTGAGACCATGTTGCTCATAGAAACAGAGCGCAATTTAGTCCCGCCCACACCGGAGGGGAAAACAATTCATCGCTCTCCATTGACTTTGAATTGTGTGAAGGTGCCTCATTGTCAGCTTCCGTCTCCTAGGAAACAACAGACGGATGCCTAAAAGCTGTTGTGTAGATGGATGCACTACCATCAAGGTAAAGAACCCAGAACTAAGTTTTTATAAGCTGCCAAACCAAAAAAACGAGGATACAGGCAATAGAGTGCTACAGGAATGAGTCCTAAAACCCGGAAATGAGTTAGCATTTTAGCACTTCCGGTTGCCTCGTCTGGAAGGCAATGGTTTTTTTTGAATGGGTTTTTAGTTAGATGCCTGAAATATAAGGTCTGTGGTTAACACAAGCTTTAGAGATTTTAACATTTTGTTGTACAGTATAAAATAAATCAATAATGAATGAATTTTTAAGCTTTTATACGTCTCAAAAAGTGGCTAAATGAGACTACTAAACGTCATCACGCCGACTCGCCGCCTTTACAGCCTCGTTGTGTATACTGCCGTTCATTCTACCGTGTTGTAGTTCGTTTATAGCCTAACGTTAGCCTTTTACTTCTGCCGTTTGCATTCCCGCTTCAAAAATTTGATAATTTGTTGAATTTATCTTGCTGAACAAAATGTATAAATATCATAAACTTGTGTTTGCCACAGAGCTTATTTTCTTCAATAATCCAAAACCCAATGGAAAAGTCTCATTGGCTTTTTGTCGAGGGAACCGAGGGCGATGCTAACTTCCTGTTTGGACTACAAAAATACGTCATCCCTGGAGCACTCTATAAGCCGCAAGGCATCTCAGCAGGAATAATGACTATATCTAGCTGTAACTATCTGAATGTTAAGCTAAAGCATTTTGACAGTATGCAGCTTTGTGTAATTTAGTGAATGTGGATAAATCAGAAAGCTATGCAGTATTATGCTTGCAAGTGGCTTAGCTAACTACTAGCGACTACAGTCGCTAACAGCTAACTTGTCCCATCCCATCATCATTTTAGTTATCAACTGCACACCTGGTAGACATAGGGTGCTCAAATAATCCCTTGACATGCTGAAATCTAACTTTTTTTAGCTAGCTACAGGCATTTCGTTAGCGTTTCAGCCCTTGGTTGCATATTGTGCCGCTACATTGTATGACGCGTTGCGCTCTGTCTCTATACAGTATTCATCAACACAGGTTTGCTAATATTGTAAGTGTAACCAAATACAAAATATTTAAATTTAACTTTAGGGTGTGATGGTCTTATTTCAGCCCTTTAGTTTTTAAACCATTGTATTGTTAAAAAGGGATAAAATAAGAATATTACTCTGATTAATTTTGATTCAAAAGGTCAAGAATGAATTGCAATCCTCTAATCTAACAGTAGGCATCAGAAGTCTTTGCAGAGTCCCTGACGGTGGTAACATGGTTGTCATCTACTCATCTGCTTATTTGTTAACAGGACACTGGTGTGCAGCCAGATTTATTGTCTCTCCTCTTGCAGTTAAAGTGAGGGTTTGTGGTGGGGATGACAATCCACGGACAACACTGAGGGCGGCTTCACCCCAGGGCGTCCTGGTCGTTTACTGATTCCTAGTTGACCTAGCTTTCCGTGTTAGGATCTGAATGAGTCTGGTCTTCTGCCAGGCCTGGGTCACCATGGCCTGCCTGCTCACGTGGCAGCTATTCAACACTGCTGCTGGATCCCCGCAGGGCGCTGAGATGAGATTTGATTCCTCATTGATGCTAGGGTCCACAGTGGTGGAGTCTGCATAAACCCAGATAAGATTATCAACATATTTTAGGCATGTTTATCTAAATCCTTGTGGGGCTTCTGTAAAATGATATAGAAATCTTTGCGGGTAGTATTAGCTACAGTACCTCAAATGCATGTTTTCTAAACATTTCTCTGGCCACTTTTTCTATTCTTTTTCTATTTCTAGTAGTGATGGCAGTGCTTTTTATATAGCGACTCAGTGCTGCTGAATTGCTAAAGATTGGCCAGAGAAACTCTCTGACACAAAGCCAAGGATCCCTTTATAGAAGAGGCTTTCCCCAGGTTTCAGGGATGAGAAGTTCAGCAGCCCATCAATAATGCAGAACACTTAACACGCTAAAGCACACACATGTACTAGATGGCTTTACCTTGCACCTTGCTGCTGCATACATTGTACTCACCGTACCTTGTCAACTGGCTTTTTTTAATGTGAGACCAGCTGCTGTAGCACTAAATTAGAAGAATCACCAATGAGTCAATCATGTACCTTGTAGAAACCATATTTTTATGTGCCATAAGTCATGAAAACCTCACTGGTATAGTAGTTTTATCTCTGAAAACTTTGGCCCCCCAGTTGTCATTATTGTTCCATTGTCTAATTTATGCCCCCTTGTAACCTCTTCATCATCATCGTCAGCAGCAGCAGCGGCCTGCTGTGCCTGGTTGCACAGTTGGTGAGAGACCATTGATAACAAAGAGAGGCTTTCCCCTCTGTGACAGTTGTGACTGAGACACTGGAGCAGTGTGCAGGTCAATCCCTTAATCTTCATTAGCATAGTGTGGTAACCAGAGAGCCATGTCTGTATTATTGCTCAGCACACTCAGTTTAAGCTAGTAGCTACTTACCAGTGTTGCCTCTTCAGCAGTCGTGAACACCCACAGCAAACCAAATGACACAAGCTAATAGGGCTGTCAACAGAAAACATGCATTTTATATTGTGATGTTTACTAGAAATGACATAGGAAACTTTCAGGCGATCTCCATCCAGCCAGCTGCCACCTTATTTAGGTTTTTGTAGTGAAATGAGGAGGTATCGTCTACGTAACCGCTCATTTCAACTTCACGAATCACCTCCTCCACTGCAGCGCTTTCAAAGCAAACATCAGGAATAAATAAAACTGGGCGTCCCGACAGAAGTTATGCTCAAAATATCGTGCTGCATCGTTCCAGGCCAGTTAGGACAAGGTGTCATGGACATAATGTGCCAAAATAGATATTGAAATAGTGTGAATGTACGTGTTTATTTTAGAATGGCCAATTTTGATAGCCCAATTTAGATAGAAAAAATCTATATTTGAGTAATAATAACAGATGTTTTAGCTGAATTTCACAGAACATTTTTCAAAAGTGTTTTAAGTATGTTAGTGGCCAGGGAATAAATTGGCTTTGCAAATGTTTTAGGAGGAAGGAAATGCACTCGACACATTTATCAGACCTCAAGGATACATGTTTTGGTAACACTAAATGTGAACATAACTTTTGTTTGTTTTCAAGAAAACTCCACAGGGCCCCTTTAAATAAGATTTCCAAACCAACAGAGAGAATGATGGTTGTCACTCTCAACCCTCTGCTGCGAATACCTTTGAATACATGTGCACAAAATAGGCTCATACATATGTCTTCAAGGCCTAAGATTTATGGCCCATTTTAACTTTGGTGGCTGATTTTTGTCTCCGAGTTGGATTCTCTGTCCACAAATGTTCCGCCAAGATTTCAGGCCTCTGTCTCTCCTGTTTTTCTCCTGTCTGCCGACAACACGGTGTCCGTTTTGTCCCGCAGGAGGCTTTTCTGGCTGCCTTCGATTTGGCCTGCACCCATACTGTCGGCTTTGGCAGTGTAATTTCCCCTGACAAGCTGATGGTTAGTGTTCATCCAGGCAGCCCAGTCAGTGTAATTTGGTTTGTGTTGAGATCGTCTGTTCCCATGTTGTGATTCTGTCTGATTTTTCCGACTGTGTCATTTTGGTCACTGTCAAGATCTCTACATTCAAAGGGTTTAATGCCAGGTTGGTTTCCCAGTCCTGTCCATATCATTTTCGGAAGTGGTGCTTGTTTCTCATTCGTGGCAGGTTCACATGCTCTAACATGATCTATTGTGTAATCCATGTATATGATGTCTCCAGCACAGCACTGTTTTGGCGTGGGGGTCTTAATGTAATAACTTTATGTTTCTGTGCTCGTATAAACATCTGAAATGGTCAAAAAGCCGCACCAACTCTCTGACCCTCTGTCTGGATATTAACTGCATAAGAATATCTTTTAAACTACATTGTATATTCACAGTCTATGTATCTTATTTTCTAAATGAGGCTAGTGTGTGCGTAGTTGGCTGCTGTAAATAATGCATACAGCAGCATACAATAGCACTTTTACTAAAGGCTTGACATTGTGTTGTAGATGTTGGACCATATTCCCTTTGGAGGCCTTATATGTCTGGTTTTCAGAAATAATGCATCTCATCTGAGGCTGGCTAGAGCAGAGAATTGTATTTTTTTTTACATCTAATCTTGTGGTATTTATGGTCTGTGGCTATATTTGACAGTGGTAGAGGGGAAGTGGCAGACAATAATGCCGAGATAAAGAAGGTGACAAGCGACAAACTATTTGATTTGTATTTTAACCTCCTATTTTCAGGCAGATGTCATGTGCCTTTATTGTGCTGCCTGATCTGCAGAAGGTCTGATCTACGTCTTTTGTTTGACATAAATTTAGTTGTTTCTCTCGCCCGAGAGACAAAAGCCATGATACGGTTGGAAAAAAGAGGGTTCACGTGTACCTGCATTGATAATGAAGTGCCTGCCCATGACCATGAATAGAAAGAAGTGAATATAGATAATGAATGGATGGGTGGAAGCACTTGCAGAGAGATTGAACAGTTTTCTAGACCTATTTTATTTGGTCTCTTTGCTTACAGTTTAGCACCACTCCCAATTCATTGGCAGAGAAGTGATTAGGATGTTGATCTGTCTGCTGGCAGCCTTTAATGTTTATTTAACTCCCTTTTACATCTCTTTAAGTACACTGTTTTTTTATTACCTTCATCATGTTGGTTTTCTTTGCCACTGTTCTTAATTGTTGATTCTTGGCCAGCTTTGTCGTGCTCTATAATTGTCATTAGATTTCACCGATGTGAACCGATACTTCGCTACCACGTCGATGCCAAAACTCTGAAAACGTGACGGTATTCGTTTTTCTACAGTACCGCGGGCACCGTAGGTACTATAGCCTACCCTCGTCCCAGGGACAATAGAAAATGTGTTTGTGACGCAGAAAACTCACCATCAACATATTATTTATTCTTTCCCTCATAATGCTACATTACGAACAACAAATCTGTGTTCAAATCGGCAGGAGAAGAGCTAGTTAACGTTCATTCCTGCATATTCCTGCATGGAGCTGACAGCTAACATCAATGGAAGGTCCCATTTATTTACATTAGGATGCGTTCAGGCTCTATTCAGTAAAAATTACTTTTGGGCGAAGGTAAATTTGAACATTATGCTGAGTTAAAATGTAATCTTGTAAAATTTTGTTTTGGCAAAAACTTAAGGCGGATCATCAGGTATTAAGTATTGGAAGTACATGGGATTCATTGTTTCACTTTTGTTTTTTACCACGGTATTGAATTGGTATCAAGAATGGTGTAATTTCACTGTTATGGGTATTGACTAAATTTCTGGTATTATGACATTCCTAATTATCACAGGATTGTCTAGCCAGCTCCTAACAAAGCATCAGTCTGCTTCAGTTATCCTCCAACACAGAAGAAGTGAGACATTTACAGAGGAAGATTAAAAAAAGACAACAGCAGACAAACCCAAACACAGACTTACAGACTAGACTCTCTTACTTTCTCTTTCTCTGTCGAAAGCCATTGTATGTTGTCAATGATGTAAACCCCTAGCGACCTGCTTCATACAGGAAAGAGTGCTTCTCTACTCAATATTTTACCAGGCGAAGCTCTTAAGACTGGTCTCCTTGCCTGAGATAGAACAGTGAGGATGGACAAACCTATATGTCGGCAAAAAGACAGCAGTAATTACTCAAAGGAAACTGTGTCAAGTTGTACAGCTAAGACAAAAAGTGATAAATAATGAAATATTTCTGTTTGCTGGGCTTTTACTAAAAATATTACCAAAGAGAAGCAGTTAGCCCAATCAAAATGTTGCCCAACATTTACACATTACAACTGTGCTTTAAAAATAATATTAAATAGTAGAATATTTTTGAGAGTAGAGCTGCACCAATTAATCAGTTAGTTCTCAACTATTAAGTTAATCACCAACAATTTCGATCAACGATTCATCGGTTTGAGTAATTTTTTAAGAAAAAGGTCTAAATTCTCTGATTTCAGCTTCTTAAATATGAATATGTTCTGGTTTCTTTACTCCTCTATGACTGTAAACTGAATATCTTTGAGTTGTTGACAAAACAAGACATTTGAGGATGTCATCTTAGGCTTTGGGAAACACTGATCGACATTTTTCACCATTTTATAGACCAAACAACCAATCGATTAATCAAGAACTTAATTGACGATTAATCGACAATGAAAATAATCACTAGTTGCAGCCCTATTTGAATGTTTGTAATTTTACTTGTAGGGTGAGAGATGTACTGTATAATTTCGTAGAATACATTTTCAATGAAAATTACATACCATTGAAAGCTGATTATGCATAGTCTGGTCTGTTTTTTTTCTTCTTTTAAATCTCTTATTTTTTCATCAGGCTTGTGCACATCTAATTTTTAACCTGTCATTAATATCTCTGTATTTCTTCTCTTACAGTCCTGTGTGCAAAGAACCTGGCAAAGAAAGACTTCTTCCGTAAGTAGCGTCTATTTTTACATGTTTCTATTCCTGTCCCATTCCCTCCCTCGTGCATTAGAATGGGCTTTGTCAGCAGTGGCAGCTTGCTGGCTTTTGAATCCGTGCTGTAAATGAAGTCCCTCAGGAGCTGTCTGTCTGTTATACACACCAGGAGGCTTAGCACACACAGTAACCCATCGCTAACCTAACTTCTAGTAATAGGTATCTGGTACAGAAGCACTACACTAGATTACATGAGAATGCACGCAAACTTCACCGTGTAGTCAAGAAGACGTTTCATTCTCTGATTTTGCAATTTGTTGTAAAAATGTCACATTGTAGTGGAGCAAAATAAAGAAACTTATATATGTTGGTAAGTACTGCCATATACTGACATTTATGTTAAATGTATTCAAACGGCCCAGATGGAGCTGATGTATATAGAGAACAAAGCTGATGGGAGAGCTAGCGACAGACTTGGTGAAGTTAGCAGAAGTCTACGCGTGTGACGAGGTCCAAAATAAGGTGTTAACAAAGGGAACTGTATATACAAAATACATATATGGAAATAATATTGATTGGATTATATTCACCAGAAGTATAAAACATTAAATGTCCCTTATAAATTAAAAAGAAAATACCACTAATTTGTGAGGGTAATGACTTTATTCTTTGATTTATGAGGTGCTGGAAAAAAATTAAATAAATAATTACTGACAATGACTGATATTTTTGACTTCAAGACATCTCTGACTACATACTGTCACAAAATCAAGCATTTTTACTGTTTAAATTTAGGGATATTCCCAAAGTAAAACTCCACAAAAAATTTAATAAATCATAATATCAAATCAGCACCCAAGTATCATGACAGTGTAGAAATGGGGAGGTAAGCATATCGTCCCAACCCTATGCTACACCGTAACAGTGAGATGGGACGTGATGGGATAAAACACACAAGTGCACACAAACATGCATAGATTGAAATGCTGACGGTCTGAGGTCATCCAAGGGACGAAGTAGTATGTTGTTTTCTTTCTGGCTTCTAATTTACTTTTTTGTTAACGTTTAGCATCAGGCTGTTTCTTCAACCTCTGTTTAGGTGATCAGGACGACAAAAGGCCATCCTCTGCCTCTGGCATTAATGTAAGAGGAGACCTATTATTTAGTTCCACTCATGAGACATTTCTCACAAAAGCAACCCACATCTATTACCTTAATTGCCAGTTGTGGTCGTGGTAAAAGCACTAAATTGCTACAGTAGTTGGCTAATAGTTTGGTTCTCCATTAACCTGGAAGTCATGATTACAGACAATAGCAAGTTCATTTTTGTCTAACCTGCACACACACCCACACCCACACACAAAGAGGGAAGTCCCACAGAAGCATAAGGGTGACTGAACAGGTTTGACTGGCGTGAAGTATCGGTGCCCAGAGGTATATACTCACATATAATATACACACATGCAGCCACACAGAAGACACCAGATGAACACACCAAGAAGAATCCGTTATCAGATTTCCAACTGAATAAGATTCTGTGAGGAGACTTGCCTCATGGTTGTAGAGTAAAGCTTTAATGTCCCAGAGGGGCAATTTGGCTCGCAGACAGCAGTCAATAATAGTAAATGCAAAAAGAACACAACAATGATGATCGATTGATACTGCTGATGCTGTGTCAGTATCTAAATATGCACAGGATTCTTTAAGAAAGGCCAAGTTTATAAAAACAGTGATCAGACCACCACACCTTGACCATCATAGGTACCTAGAGGAGCTTTGAAATAAGATTTGTAGGCTCCCCTGATGGTCCCACAACAAAGGTCCACCACAGTACCATGTGTTGAAGGGCCGGTAATGTACTAAAAAACGACTAAGGGACTTATCCACAGAGAAGTGATGAAAACCTCCCATAATAAAGTTAGGTCCATCAGGGAATATGCTCTGCAAACGCTGCATCACTCTTATGATGACTGATGCTACATTGTCCACGTTTGCTTTAAGGTGGTTATAAATAACCATGATAAATAATTGAGGACGTTCTCTTGGCAGGTAAAAAGGGCGCAGAAAAACAGTTAAAACTCGATATTGGGGAAATTCTCGGCTGTACTTGAGTCTCTGAGGCTGGTCGTACTCCTGCAGGCCAAACATGGTTGTAAAAAAGAACAATATCAGAAGAAAAAATCTTGCAACCTTCATGATAGTAAGATGAGAGTGGATCAGATAACAGCACAAACAAATCCCCCTTCTCCAGTCAGGCAGACAAAGAAACAACAAAGCAAAATAGCTGCGGTCGCCACTGGTGCGGCTCCCCAACTACAACTGTTCTACATTTTGCTGCACTTAAACTCTCTTTCTTCGCTGAGTAGATTTTCAGATGGATAGATTCACTTGGAATATTTTTTTTATCAACGGTATTTGCTTGACTTGTTTCTGAATGGTGACAGAGATAAACTTGCCTATAACGCCTAGCCCTAAACACCAGGTTTGCACAGTTACTAAACACAACCTTTTCACTTGCCTCTATCTATTTTTACAGGGTTGCCAGATCCTTTTGCCAAAGTGGTGGTGGACGGCTCAGGACAATGCCACTCTACCGATACTGTGAGAAATACGCTGGACCCAAAGTGGAATCAACATTATGATCTGTAAGTGGAGCAGTACTGCGACATGTTGCCGTTTAACACACTCATTAAGAAACAAATGCAGCGTTGTTGTGTGTGAGGTCACTCACCAGCTGAAATTTGAAACAGCACAGAAAGCATTGCTTTCACAGAGATGCAGCACACTGGTTTTGCTCTCTAGTGTCTCTGCGTGTTTCAGGAATGCAGATCTTTACTGTGTGCAGAAACACCCATCTATAAAGCTTTTGAGCCGTTTTACGTGTGAACAAAGCATCTTGTAGAGTGAGGTTGTAGACATTCCATACCGCAGGCCTCACCCAGACGTATGCATATGAGATTTTTTGGGAGGAAAGCCCGACTCGCACTGGTATGAATTCCTTCTTTCTCAGATTCTTCCTATTTTGGGTATTAGAAGATGGAGTTTGCTAAGTAGTTTTGCACTCCTGAGCAATGTCCTCTGTGAATTGGAGTTTGTCTAGTTCATATTTTTCTGGCTTTCTCACTCTCTCTGAGCCAAATGTGGCTTTCTATAGGCCAACACACTTTTAGACCCAATTGCAATCCGGCCCCTACACCCTCCTGTTCCCACTCCGTTTGTAGTCACACTCACAGCTCAATGAAGCACCCTTCTTTTAGGTGGAGGGTATAAATACAGCAGCCATTTCGGGGCAAACTTCCCTCTCTCTGGAAAGGAAATAAATAAATATCAGAATTAGAAATACTTAATTGATCCCCAGGGATAAATTGAGTTACATTTTGCTCCCAATCTAGAATAGAAATATATATACAATATATAAACATAGAGAAATCATAAGAAAATACAAATACAAAATATGTATAATGGAAATCAATTACCAACACAAAACAATGACAGATATTATCCAGAAACCCTCACAGGTACTGCATTTAGCATAAAAAAATATACTCAAATCATAACATGGTAAACTCAAGCCCAGCAGGCAACAAATTTGCATGAACGCGTTAACTTTGCCAGCCCTAGTCCATACCAAATTTCAAAACTTTTGACCAGTCAGAGCAATCGTGGCATTTTTCCTGATCATACCAAATATAGTCTACGGGCATAAATGGGTTAATTAATCTGTTATTCAATAAAAGAATAGGTAGGTTAATCAATAATGAAAATAAGTGTTAGTTGCTGCCCTAATTATAATGAAGCCCAGTTGTGTAAGAAGAACATATGTTTCTTGTATCTATGTATTATTGAAGTGTCTATACATTTGTGACTGTATTTTGCCTTTATCATCAGCCCTATAACAACTGATGCATGTTGCCTTTTTGGACGCACTTTCATTTTCACACACACACCTGTTTCACAATGCTTCCTGTGCCCTGTCAACATTAACCTCAGATCCCCTCTTTTACATAATCCCCGCCACCCCCCTCTCGATCCCCACCCTCTCGGCGGAGCAT
>CAKALG010028951.1:0-12828 GCA_916700815.1 Helicolenus hilgendorfi | reverse complement strand
GATGGGACCCCCCCTCCTCCCTCCTTTCTTGTTCATGTGTTGCCTTCAGGAACATTCCCGTGGCGGTTATTTGGAGCGAAGAGGCAAAGAGGAAAGAGAGAGGGAAGGGGCTGAGACAACACAAAGCTGGATGGCCCAGTGCTGCTGACTAGGCTGCCATTAAGATCCACACAGCTGTGCTGTGAGCAGCTGTAGCACAGAGGAGAGAGAGGAGGCCAGAAATAGTTTTTTCTAGACAGGGCCACACACTGAAACCATTCACAGTGGAATCATAAAGCTGATCTACGCACGCTGCCTCTGTGACGGGTGATATCATAGTGCACAGTGGCGGCTCGGGCCTGAATATCATCTGATCCTGGCACAACTGCTTAAGCACTTAAATCAACTGAATCTCACAGCAACGCCCTCCTCATCTCTTATAAACCACAAGTACTTTTAGCCCGGTATTAAGGCTGTAGCATATCTTCCGTATTATTCAGATAGGTTGTTTACAAAAGCAATGGGAAAATGATACAGTCTAACATGAGAGAAAAGTTATGGTGTTTTTTTATTAGAGCGGAAATGATTGGTTGACAGAAAATGTATGTGCAATTATTTTGATAATTGATGAATCGTTTTAGTCATTTTAGTCAAGCAAAAATGCCCAAAATTATCTGTATTCAGCTTCCCAAATGTGAGGATTTTCTGCTTTTCTTTCTTTTATATCACTATAATTAAATCTGTAGGTTTTGGACTGCTGGTGAGACATAACAAGTAATTTAAAGATGTTACTGTGGGCTCTGGGAAATAGTCATTTTTCACTATTTTCTGACTTTTTAATAAGCAATCAATTAATTAATTAATTAAGAAAATAAATGGCAGTGCTCTGTGGTTGGTCTCTAACTGCTGGTTATGCAGAAGCTACTCTGGTTTGACACTTGACCTCATGTTTCCAAGTTTACAAATCAGTCCCATGCTGTTTCTGACGGGGGAGTAAATTTATGACGGAGGGTTACGTACAAATGTCCCTCTGGAATTTTTATTGCACTTTCAGTGGGGGAATTGAATACTTACAGCAATGCTACTTATTTGCTTTCTCTTCAAAATGGAATTCATATTTTTTTATACGCAGGCATCAGGGCATGTGTTGATGTTTTTGTGTGTGACATAATTTCGCATTTAACCAAGTGGTGTGTGTGTATGTATACAGGATAAGGTGGCCAACACATGGTGCAGCTTGAACATCCTGATAAAGATCAGATCCATTCTGTCCAGTGACTCCCAGGTCTACCTCAGGTAATCCCTCTATTTATCTAACAAGGTCTCGTGTTTTTCTCCTCTATCTTTCACTCTTTTGCTGTATTGTTCCGTCTCTCTTCTTCTACTGTCTTTTGTTTTTAATTTTCTGGGAATGACAACTGTGATTCAGCGGACGGAATCAAATAAATGAAATAAGACCATCCCTAAAGGAACCGTCTTGAGAGGAACTTCTGAACATGAAGTCACAGCTAGACACAGGAGTCATATACAGAGATAGAAGCAGAGTAAATCAAGCAGATTTTCATGTAAAGCATGTTATGGACTATGTGCTTTATTAGATGAGAAACAAACTATTCGTGCTCTCAGGGGCGACGACGACGTAAACACTGAGCACTCGTGACATTTAACTTGAGTTTCTCTGCCCACTACCCCGCGGCGCATCCCAGGAAGTATTCGGAGAAGTTATTTAGACTAAAATCTGAGAACCTCTCCGATCACGATGAGAAAACAGTTGTGTCATGGTGGAGCCTGCTTGAATGACCCAGCACGCTAAATTTAGGAGCCCTGTGTTCGCAGCATGGACACGTTTCTGCCAGACTGCTAAGTCCGGGGATCAAGTTGGACTTCTTTGACTGTGGTGCATTTCAAACAAATGAAAAACACTCTTGTCTTTTTGGCACAGGGAGCGGATTGCTAAATGCTCTGGTGTGGGCATACTGTGTACATAGAATGAATCAGCTGTGAAAAGAGATCCCTTTCCTTCCGGACCGCAAAACCCTGCCCAAACACACACACACGCACACATTACACACTTGACGTCATACACACTAAATACCCACTCACTGGTCCTTTACTACTACTATCTAGCTATCTATATCTCTATCTATCTACCACTGTCATTAACTCTATCTATCTGTGTCGTAGTACAAACACATTGTTGCCATCATGCCTTGAGTTAACTCGCTGCCCGACCTCTCAGCACATTCACACTGACACATAGTCACTCTCTTCCGGTGCCTCCGACCCCGGCAGGTGACAATTGAAGGGTTAAACTAATGCCTGTAACCCTAAGAAGGGGCCAGTATTTGGTCATTTCCCACATAGCGGAGGTCTTAGTTTGGGGAGCAGGCGGTGTCTAAAAAAAACCCCAGCGGGAATGGATCCACAGTTAGATTTTGGTTCGACTATTTGCATTTGACATCAAAATCAGATCATCTAGTGCCACCGACTGAAAAGACTGAAATCTTTTGTTTTGTCATTAAGTTCTCACTATCAGTTTTCACGTGACGCCATGTCAACACAAAAGAAAGATGGAACAGTATGTGTTAGTCTGGAATTATGTGAAAATGCAAATATTCATATAAACTCCAAATTGATTTTATACTCCACATTTCTTCTGCTGTATAATTATTTTTTCCTGCTGCAGTAACTTCTTCTCCCAACTGAGGATTTTTTTTTGTGACCAATATTTTTACCATTTACCCCCTTTAACATTCATTATGGAAGAGAAATGGAAGAAGAAGAAAAATCAAGTAACTGATTGCATAACACATCTATCTATTCACTGAGTTATCACATTATTACATTATTACGTTATAACATTCACACAGCGATATGGCATGAAATACAAAAATAAATGCTGTGAATACTACAGAAAAATAATATATACTAGGGTTATCGTGATATAAATATATTGACAATAACTGTGATATTTAAAAATGAAATATTGATATCATATTAATAATACACATGATAATATCATGTAAATAATCTAGCACCTCTTAAATCATTTTATATGTACAGTTATGGTTACAGACTCCACTCGTATTTTGAGTGCAATTAATTTGCCAAAAAAGAGACAAACTGCACAATAAACAAAGTTAAAGATGAATAAGCAGTTTTTTTTTTTTTAAATGTTCTATAGATATCGCAATAATATCGTTATCATGAATTATTTTTGTCCACAATACTTGTGCACTGAAAATGTGATATCATGACCAAGGGCCAAATTGTGATGGCTAGACGACTGGGTCAGAGCATCTCCAGAACTGCAGCTACTCTCAAATTGCTGAAAGAGTTAATGCTGGTTCTGATAAAAAGGTGTCAGAACACACAGTGCATCGCAGTTTGTTGCGTATGGGGCTGCATAGCCGCAGACCGGTCAGGGTGCCCATGCTGTCCTAATGTTATGGCTGATCGGTGAATATGGTAATTATTTCCCCACTCGTTTCGTGTTTATTTTCCCATCTCTTAAATATCTATAGATATAATAAATATATACAGAAATTAAAATATTGGTAGTTACTTTATACCTTAGTTTTAACAGTGAGGATTATTTTGTGCATTTCATTAATGCTGATGTGAGATAAGCTGAATGTTTGTTGTGTTGTTTTTCAGTTTGGCCTGCACTCTCCTAGCAGTCCTACCTTCCTGCATCAGACTCCTGACGAAGCCGACCTTCTGGCAGTTTAAACTAGCCTTGGTGAGTGTGACATCTTGGATCCTCCCCTTACAGAGAGACAAGGCTCAAATATCAGTGATTTAATCATTTTAATTTGTCTCAGAACTTTTTGCATTTCACTGTCTTGTCTAAAAATAGTATCAAATAATTACAGTGTAACAAAATCATTTTTGTTCATACAGATTTTTTCCCTTCACTGCCTTTATTAAAAAGTTTGCTGCTGCCCAGTCTTATTGTTCAATAACAGTAGTTGTTGATGTACTAATAATCTCAATGTCACTTTTAGGCCAATTCATCTCTGGCGTTTTTCCTCTTCTCCTATCAAGTCCACGAGAAGTCCATCCTCTTGGCTGCCTTGTAAGTAGTACTGAGGTAATACTTCTTGAGGTTTTGTCCCACTGGGTGATCTGTCGACATGTGACAGCAGCGACGCTAACAAACATTAATGGTACTTTTTCTATCTTGTAGCGATACCTCAAAATTATTCATGAGTATAGATTTAATTTCTTCTCACTAAGGAGCCATTCGGCCGTTCCCCCACTTCAGATCACAGTTTATGTCCTGCAGATTGTTAATGAGTTGAATACGTGCGCACTACTCTGTAAAAGTGACATCACCCCTCCTGCTGTACTCCCAAAGTTGCAGAGGAACGATCTGTTTAAGTGCAGACTTGCTAACTGAGGCCTTATTCACCTCGGTCATCATACTGTGCCACAAAAGTCATAATATGAGTAAATGTAGTATTTGTAAAGATGTGCATGTGTGTGATTAATTACCATTTACCTCTATATGTATAAAGCTGTGTAGGTACAGAGTGACGTCTTTGACAGCAAGGGATTTGTTTGCTAGATCTGGGCTCATCTATTAATCTAGATTGTTGCTTTATTAACTATTGAGTTATATCTCCCACCTGTCCCCCTGAATCAATCAGTAATGCATGTCCAGGGATTAGGAAAGAATGGCAGGCGGCAGCTCGGGGCGTTGTTTGCGCAGGATCAATTATTGGGCTGTAACAGGATCGCCAAAGAGCACTGGCTGTAATTATGGGCTCAGGGACCGGTGGAAAGTGCCCCCCTCAGAGCACAGTGTGTACAGCTAGCGATGGCTAGCAATGACGCAGGCAACCAGGTTCAACTAAAAACAGAGGCCTTCACTGCACTGAAACAACACATATAAGTCATAACTTTGATCATTTTCACGTCTTTAATGTTGAAATTGAATACTTACTTTAAGTAAACGTTGGATTTTTATATATATATACAGTACATACATGCCAGGGCAGTTACAGTAAAATGCATATATAGCACGGATGTAAAATAATGTGATTCAACACTTGACTGCCTTGTGAGAGACTGTCAATAATCGATTCATGTGGATGTCAGTTGCATTAATATTATACACGCATGACATACAGCTTTGACCTAACATGGCCTCACTTCCTGTTCTTACTGTAACATAGTATTTAATGGTGCTTACTGCAGAGTGTGTTTAACAGTGAGTATGCCCAACTTTGATCTTTTCTAGGCCGGTCTGCCTCCTGCTGAATGACCTCCCCTTGGTGGTTATTTGGTTCCTACAGGTCTCGACATTCAGGTGAGATTGTGTGGATGGAAGACTTTAATTAAACACGAGAAGTAGATAGATACGAGCTGGGTCTTTGTTATTCTTTATATCAGATGTAATTTACTGTAGCTTTTCAGTGCATAAGCTACTTTTCAGGGGGGTTGTTTCATTGTCATATGTCATTTGAATCTGTTTAAAAAACAAAGTGTAAAATTGTAAAAATTACATCTGGTTTTATGGGAGGTTATGTGCAGAACTCTTTCTAGGCGGTAGACGCGAATAAGGTATTTCACAAAATACTATTCCTTTAATAAACAGCAGGTTTCCATGCAATCATCCACAACAACTCCTTGCCACCTCAGCTGTAGTATGAACATTATTTCAGTTCCTTTTTACAATTAGGGAAGATGAAAAAAATGATTTAAGCAAATGCCTTACATTTTTGTAGTTGAAGCACAAGACTATGTAATGAAACTACACAATTTCTCTTCTTACAACAAGAAAGTGCATATGTTCTCAGAGGTTTAGCCTCACTTAGTCTGGTATAACCAGAAGATTAAAGTAGCTAATGTCAGGAAAATTAAGCTACAGGTTGCTGTATAATAAACATTACTGAGTCAGTTCACTGATTTTATTAATCTTTTCTACTTGTGCCACTATTACATTAAAGGTACAGTGTGTAGGACTTGATAGCATCTAGTGGTGTGGTTGCAGATTGCAACCAACTGAGTACCCCTCCGCTCACTCCTTCCTTTCCAAGACTGCGGTAACCTGATCCGCAGAGTGCAAAACCCTCGCTCAGAGGTCATCCTCACCATAATAACACTACTTTAGGAGCAACGGAAGTCAGACAGCGGCTGGCGGTACCACAGTTTTGCACTCACGTTACTGCAATTTCACAAGCGTGTTGGAGAACTACGGTGGCCTTCAAGTAACGTAGAAACGCAAAATGCTCTCTCTAGAGCCAGTGTTTGGTTTGTCCACTCTGGGCTACTGTAGAAACAAGAAACAATTCTCAGTTTCAGGTGATTAAACACTAATGAAAACATAGTTATGAATATTATATTCCATTCCTGCTAATAGATCCCCCAAAATGTTACACACTGTTCCTTTAAGTTTTATAATTTACCCTTATTCCATAGTGTTACCTGTGTTACCATTGTTCAGCAAAAGTCTCGCTTTAAGATAAAGATGGACCCGTGGGATGTCCTGGTAGCTAAGTTGCCGCGGCGTACCACATAACTGCACCGTCCAGGGTTCGAATCCGGCACCTCTCTTTATTTCTCACCACTGTTAACTGTCAAATGAGAAATGCCATCCAATGTGGGTTGAGCTGAGGACCATGAGTTGAAAAGACAAGTAGTGCTGCAAATGCTCTGTCTAACTTTCACCAGCTGTTGTTAAATTCTTCCGGCAGCACTAATTGTTGTGCGTGTGGTTTAGTATAAGGATATCTGGGGATTACACAGCATAGTCTGCATGCCTGCTGTCTAAGCGTGCGTTGTGTAGGGACAGGAGGTCATTCTGTAGCTGCTCCTCAGTACAGTCCCACTTGGACTTTCACATTATCTGCATCCTCTACACTTTCCATTTAAAAAAAAATACATCTTTTGTTAGCATAATTGGCTGAATGGATGCTTAACCATGGCAATTTTAAGAGGACAGAATGCAGCCAGTCTGTTTAAATTGACAAAGTATGTATTTCCAAATTGTTCAACATTTATCTGCTGAATGGAGTTTTTTTTTTTTTTGTTGGAGTATAAATCCAAATGAGTGGTTTCTTTGTGAGTGGATGGGTTTTTACAAGCTGGGGTGATGTGCGATTTACTATGAGTCAACTGTTGTTCTAGTCCGTGCCCTTCTGCTAAACTAAGATAAGCTTGGCATGAATGTCAGAGCATCACTAACTGCTTGTGCAGGACTGCTGGAGAGAAGCTATGTGGTTTACTGTTGCCCTTTTCCCAGCCAATGTGATCCTGAACTTAATGAGGACTTATTATGCTTTTTCCCCTTTCCTTTAGTGTGTTATATAGTTTTTTGTGCATGTAAAACTAAAGTTACAAAGCCCAAAGTCTACGCCAAAGGGAGTTACTCTCCCCCACAGAAACGCTGTTCCTAAACCGCCTGAAAATGCTTTGCTTGAAGTCTCGCCTTTTCTTCCATAACGTGGTGATGTCACCAAGTAACACATTTGCATAATACCTGCCTAGCGGCTAGTTTGGCACGCCCTCAAAACAAAACTAGTTAGAGCGGAGCTGGAGTGGAGTCTGAAGAGTTCAGTTCGGTTGACCAATCACAACAGAGTGAGCCAGCTGACCAATCAGAGCAGACTGGGCTTACAGTTTGAGAAAAATAAGCATAATATGTCCTCTTTAATGATTTACCACTGGAGGTATATGAAAATCCATCTGCACATTCCCTGCTTACTACTATTAAGAGTCATTAATATACATTGCTCTGTTTGGGGGGTTACTGTACATCACTCCAGCCTGATTTCTAAACTGTAAATGCACCATTGTTCTTGTCGTCGTCCGTCCCTCTGTGCAGCATGCTGCCTCTGTTTCTGAAGGACGGTCTGCTGGTGCCCTATGTTGTGACCTCGCTGGCCTTCCTCTTCTTCAGCATCTATCTACTGTCTGCACTGGAGCACTGCTCAGAGGAAGAGCTGAGACTGGGAGCCTACCACAAGCTGCTTTTCTGCTTCCCCAAACTGGACCTGGCCTGGATTGTAAGATGGAAGGTCAGTGTGGTTCAAGCTCTCCAAAGACATCTGTGTTACAACCAGGCTGAATTTGGTCGTTGAGTAAATCAAGACGCTAAGGTTACATTGGTTTTCGGGTTGTCTATCCGTCCACCCTATTCTCACGTAATATCTCAGGAACGCAGGGAATTTATTCAGATTTGGCACAGACGTCCACTTGGACTCAAGGATAAACTGATTTGATTTTGTTAGTAAATGGTAAATTGACTTATACAACGCTTTTCTAGTCTTACGACCACCCAAAGTACTTTACACTACATGTCACCATTCACCCATCCACACACACATTCATACACTGATGGCAGAGGCTGCCATGCAAGGTGCAAACCTGCCCATCAGGATCTAATTTAGATATTCATTCACACACCGATGGCACAGCCTTCGGGAGCAAGTGTCTTGCTCAAGGACACTTCGGCATGTGACTGGAGGAGCCGGGGATCGAACTACCGATCTTATATTATATTTTGAGGTTAATAAAATGTACCCGAATTCACAAATATGTAGGATATTACTACTGACATTCATGTAATATTACAACGTCTGCTGTATCAGCCGTGTGTTTACTACGTGTTTATTTGCATATAGAGCAGAGAAATGAGATCAGATCACGAGTGGTCACTGGAGACGCGTGTGGACACGTAAATCCAGGTGTGAAGAGACGTATTTAAAGTTGTCCACTTGTGAACCGATCACTCAGGACACATGTTGATAACAGGTCTGAACAGGTACTAATAATATAAAATGATGACATTTTGGATGTAAACGGCAACTTGACTGGTTGGTGGAGGCATACAACCGGGTGGCGATAATTCTAGTTAATTCTACTTTTAGACTTGTAGTTAGGATTTGCTTACTTATAGTCCTAGAACGAGTATTTTTAATGGCGTTGAAGCAATGGTTATATGTATCCTACAAACATTCAGAAAGAAATTGACCCTGGTTTTGATCTATGGAAACCTTTTGACCTACAAACCCTCAACATCGTCCTTGCTGAGTATCTGCAGCAAAAGGAAAGTTGTTCTGCACGAAGAGACGTACAGTATGTTGCACAACTGCTCTCTCCGTCTGACTGTCACCACAGATTTCTGTGTCCCCAGTCATGCCGAAGTCAAAACAATACTATCCTTTCGGAGGGGGCAAATGGTACATTAATGAAGCGCAAATGTGATTTCATGGTTTATATATCAGGTAAATGTTGTAGGTCAAGCTGCAGAGGTCTGCCAGGTCTGCCATCCCAGAGATTTGTACAGGAGGCGGTAACTTCTATCATTGTGGTTGCAGCTCTAATTGGCTCCCAATAAAATAAAGGTCATGCAGAATACTTAATATCTATTAACACAGGTAGTGGAAGCAGGATTGTAAGTCTTCATCTTTTATTTTCAACAACACGGGCAGATTGTGCTATTGGAGTCATTTAAAGCCACCATGTGTAGAATATCGGTTTGATTATAGCATCTTTCAAATTATTCTAATGTAATGAGTTTTTGTTTGTCGAGAAATTAGACAGTGAACAATGTTGTAATCTATGTGTTGGCTTCAGCCCTCTCATCTCATTGTTAGCAGGTCAGTTGTCATCATAGACTGTATATAAGAAGTGGATTCAGTCACTGTGACGTCACACTTTGGTTTGGCATTTTGGCCCTCGCCATCTTGGTTTTTGCAACCAGAAGTGAGACAAGAGGGTGAACTAAGTACAACCAAACGCTGAATAAGACATTTTTAGCCGACCAAAATGTTACAATTTAACTTTCATGAACTGAAAACACACTGTGAAAGGGTTAAAGTTGTAAGATGAAAACAAGGATGTTGTTGTAACGACCTGTCAATCTAAAGGTAGCCACGCCTTAAAGCATACCCTGCTTTATGGTCTATTTGACTCTAAATGGGATCATAATTTACGAAATGAACATCATGCTGTATTGAAGAAGACTTGAAACTATTGATTGAGACCATAAACTCATGTTTACAATGTTTACTGAGGTGATAAATCAAGTGAGAAGGGTCTTTTTCTCATAGACTTCTATACAATCAGACTTCTTTTTGCAACCAGAGGAGTCGCCCCCTGCTGGCTGTTAGAAAGAATGCAAGTTTAAAGCACTTCAGCATTGGCTTCACTTCTCAGACCCAGAGGTTGCCCACTGACTGGCACGAGCTTCTCTCTACCACAGTGTCTTTTTAACACTACCAGGAGTCGCCACAGTCACATTTTCTAACCCTACACACATGGGCTTTAAGCTGAAAGCATGGTTTCGTTTTGCTTCTGACAAGGCTCATGAACAGTAAACAAAGTAGGGATATTGCTGCTAGATTAAGTTAGCGGTTCTTGGATGCAGGAGGATGCACAGCTGATGCATTTGCAATAGAAAGGGTGCTGATTTCAGGATCCCAGGTGGCCTGTGCTTTGAACGAGGCCACCAGACCTAAATTGCAACCGTGTGAGAAGATATCCCAACTATATACCCAACTGTATAAATAAAGATCATGTGCCGCTGTAAGTTGTGTAAGCTGTTCGGGGATGAAAGACGCTGCCAGCCGAAGAATTATTTATCACTTATTTAAGTTTCCACAGCGTCTGAAGTGGCTGCACCGCCAGCCCCTCAGCGACATGGGCTCCGGTAGGGTGTCAGAGATTAGGAGAAGGTGTCTTTTTATAGCGCCGCGTCATTAACACAGGTTTGCCTAGATATATTTATTTACACAAGCAGCGTAAATAGCGAGCCCCGAGGATGGCGATAAGGTTTCATGGGTTTGGGGTTGCGGTGTGGCGGGTGTGGGCATGAGGTGTTTCCTCCATCTTACTCACTGACTGATCTCTGTCTCGTAAAGCCCAAATAGACACATGAATGATCTCACTGGCACCAGCAGTTGTTTGCGACTCTGTAACAAGGCAAAAAGTAGTTTTGTAGGTTTTAATTCAAGCCGGCTATTCTGCAGTGTGACACTCTCTTTTCTTTATTTTATCCCCTCGCAAACGACCAATCTCATGTAAGTCATCCAGTGATAAATATGCAATGTGATCTGAGAGCTTTTTAAATGAATTCATTCATTGGTTTGATATTATAGTTACACTTAAAATTAAGGGGAAAGCTAACAGTTTGTTCTTGGCCTGAGGTGCCCGGTCTTTTCATTGTTTTTACGAGGAACAGTTTCTGGTTCCAGGAATATCCAATCACTCATCGCAAAAAAAAAGCAGTCTGGAAAAAAGTTCCCTACATTAAAGGGGTATTTCAGCGATTTACAGAGGCTGGGATATCCTACATTTTAGTCACTAGTATAGGTCACAAATGCTGGATCCGCTACCAATGCAACTTTCCTTAGACCCTCCCTCCATGGTGAACGGCCACATCTTTTAAATTCAACAGCTCAATTTTTTTAATGCAAGGATTCTATTAAAATATTTGGTTAAGCTTCAAACTATAGAAAGCTCTTCTCAGAAGTGTAAAGTTGGTCTCAAGCTTGTTGGTGAGAGCTCATCAATCATACTCTAATCTCTATAAACAAATTCTGCATTCATATGTGGGCTAGAATCTGAAGGCAACAGAACAAGACTTTGGTAAACTAACTACTAAAGTCACTACAGCGTTAAGCCGCTACTGGCTGCTAATTGGTAAGCGTTGTTTAGACATGAGCAAACGATATACAAAGTTCCAATACTATATAACCTGGCATTTATTTACAAGTCATGTCCATCCATGTCCGTCACTTCTAATAATCTCTAAGCTGAGACATAAACAGCACACAATGTCCTTTGATACACGCAAAACACGTTGTCGTACGAAACACAGTCAAAAACTGTTTGCTTTTCCAATCAGCAGCACCTGTGGTGACAGGCATGAGGCCTATATTACCGGTGTCCAGCCTATTAACACACATCTAACCTTACAAAATAAAATACCACAGATAAAAACACATGGCTCCTACAGGAGCGTTCTGGTTTCTGTTTGTAGTCTGAGTAGTATAGACCAATCAGGTTCGAGCAGGCTTTGGTTGAATGCAGGTAAACAGTCCGTTTGGAGAGCAAAAGCGGTGGAGCGCATTGGCCGAATGCAATCTGGGAACCCACCGACTATCGTCTGACAATGATTTAGCTTTTTATTGGTTTAAAATTTGCTTGTGAACTGGCTACTTGTGAAACAATCCGGTTATACACGGCGTCTCCAACTAGAACTCCAGTCTCGCATCTCAAGTTGCTAATCGGACTGTAAACAATGAGCAGCACACGGAAAAATAAGTCTTGGCCCGGATATCCGCTGGCAACACCAGAACCCCAGAAATAAAACCCCTTGCCAGACCGATAGCCGATGGGATCTGAGATTGATCTCTCTATCATGCAGTAGTATATATAGTACTTAGATTGATGATTTGAAGAACAATGTGATGACATCCCAATTGCAATTTATTTCTCTCTTCATACTCTATTCCGATGAAACGCTAATCTATGATTGAGCAATAAAGGTAATTCTTGACTATTAAAATAGTAATTTGATAAAATAATCTTCATTCAAGGTCCACTTACTGTACTTTCTTTGTCAACGCTTTCAACCATATCTCATGGTATTCATCTGTGGAAAGAACTGAACCATCTCTGTGACAACCAAGCAAACTCCATTTCCGATGAAGACCTTGAGACGTGGTTGAGAGTTCAAGAAAAAGCTAGTATATCTAATTTGAGTTGAGATCTTTTTGTCAAGCTAAATTTTCATCTCTCTAAAGCAGCACCTGACCACAGCTCGTTCACTTCAGCCTGGGTTTGAGAAGTCGTTTAGTGATTTCATTATGAACTCATCATTCAGCTGATAACCAC
>CAKALG010028950.1:0-11008 GCA_916700815.1 Helicolenus hilgendorfi | reverse complement strand
GAAAACAGCCCCGCTCGGTCCTAAAAGGCAGGGAAGGGAAAAGCTGCAAATCCCACCTTTGCTCTTCTCACCAGACGGATGTGAGACACGCACACAAGCAGGCCTTGCTCTTAATCAGCGATGTGACGCACAGCGGCGGCGGCAGAGGGAGAAACATCCCTGCAGTATTCATCTGTGACTTATGGTAATAAATAAGCGCCCGGGGCCATTTGCTCCAGATAATGCACCTGTAGATAAGACGGTAAAGACGGACCATTAGAGAAACTGTCCCTGCGCTCGGTGAATCATTTCTAACCGTGGCCACCAACTATAGCGGCCCACAGGTGATGCATCATTGTTTCCGAGGACCAGCATCCTCTCTCTCTCTTTTTGGTACCTTTGGTAAGGTTTTCTTGACCTCTCAGTTCATTGAACACATCCTCTTCTCTGTCGTATTGTTCCTCCCTTTGTCATGCTGCGCTAAAGCACACTATGACAGGGGGGTCTTTTCCAGGGGTGCTGCATGATATGTTACGATTACATACAGAGCAGACCCATGGATCTTCATTTTCTTTTTAAAGGTTCTGCACCGATGTTGCTAAGAGACAGTCTACCTGCATGTCTGAAGTGCCCATGATACATCAATGAATCTGCTTTTTCATTTCATATTCTGGAATGATTTAGTAAGTACATTTCTAAGTTGAGGGGATTTTTGTATCATTTTTTATATATTTATATATATATTTTTCAACGGACACACTCTTAGCAAGCATTACTACCAAACCATTGCTTTTAAGCGTATTATCTCCAGTCTCATGAGGTGTAATAATCTGCTTGATGAACAGATTGCTAATACAACATTTCTATGCTGAAAGTATATTTGTTTTGTCGAATCGGTGGCGGCGCCCGTCGGTGAGAGAAATCACTCTGATTGGCTGTTCAGCTTAAACGAATCGGTGCACGAGAGGAGAGACAGAAGTGAGGAAAGCAAGCCAACGGGTAAAGTCAAGAGGGCACATTCCTATTTCATCTGATCATTCTAATACACGGATATCTTCACAACGACATGGCCATTTGGAATGAAGCTAAGTGGTGAGGGAGAGTGGTGTGAAAATGGTCGGCAGATGCTGCTTTATGTCATGTACGTCGGCTTGTATATCCGCCGTCCTCGGTCTTCCGGTTTCCCTTTTTGAATGGCGAATACAGACTACCGCCGCCTGCTGGTGTGGAGAGTTATTTCATCTCACGCAGGCGCAGAGTGTACGTGGTAGTTGGCCGTTTGCTGTAGTCTTTACGGTGTGTTTGAGTGCAGCTTTTTGGCCAAGACATCGCTGCTAGTTCTTTGACTGCGGTTTGGTGTGTCTGGGCCTTTATGACCACAGTGTGCCCATCCTCTAATGGCTGCTTCCAGCAGGATAACACGCCACGTCGCAAAGCTCAAATCATCTCAAACTGGCTTCTTGAACAGGACAATGAGTTCACTGCACTCAAATTGGCCTCCGCAGTCACCACATCTCGATCCAACGGAGCACCTTTGGGACGTGGTGGAACGGGGAGATTCGCATGAGGGATGTGCAGCCGACAAATCTGCAGCAACTGCGTGATGCTGTCATGTCAATATGGACCGAAATCTCTGAGGAATGAATGAAAGGAATGTGCATTGAACAGTACATGCACTACATACGTATGTGTGTGTGTATAAAGGAATAGTATCTGAAACAATGCCCACTCTCTAAATATGTTTTCATGAACCATTTTCCTTTACTGATTGCTCAGTATTTAGTCTGCTCTTTGCCTTTATTTTCTAGATGAATCAGGATTTTCTGTTACTTCTGTTTGCTCTTTTTTTTGTTATTACATTTTAAAGATGATTTGAAGCCACGCATCCCGCCCTCCCCTCCACCCCCCGCGTGGTTCTTCGGCGCGTCTGTAGATATGAACAGTAACTCCATCGCATCAACACGATGTATCAACGTCGAAAAAGCCCAGCAGCATTAAATATAGATAAGAGTTTGAGCAGAAATGCGGTGGCATATAAGACTGTAATTGCTCCCGGCGAACACTACATCACGCCAGGGGTTGCTGTCGTCTCAAAGCTCCACTGATCTCTGCTGCAGCTCAAGGCAGAGCTATCTCTCCTAACAGCCACAGCTCCCTCCGTCTCCCTCTCTCTGCCACCCCGCTACAAAAAGTCAATTGGATTTCAAATTGCGGAGGAGCACACTCGATTAATACTTAATGGCTACAGCAGCCGCGCTTGTCTTTCTGTCCGTGCGAGGTATGAGCGACATACAGTACGTGGCCCTCGGAGCTCTGATGCCGACCTCTGACTCGTGGCCTTCTGAAATTTCTGATGCTATCATTTCCATGCCGTCAGACAGACGGTGGATTCTCTCTTTGTCTCATAAAGACAGAGACATAAAGTAGATGTCAAAAGGAACAAATGAACCATATGCAGTCTTGGCCAAACCCGTTTTCACTTCCAACTCGTTTTAATACCGAAGCTTGGTCAGTGCTCCTCGGTGTGTCTGATATCGAGGCGCACTTTAGCGTCTGTATGAGATGCACCGGGCTTTCAACTAACTCCAATGTAAACACATCTGTCACGCCGTCCCTGACATGTCCAAAACTGACACTATCGGGTACCTAAGCATCACAGTTTGAAGTTTGTTAAATATATCATATTTGTTCTATAAAGTAACTAGGCTTGTTACGCATTAGAAGTAAAATGTGAGGACTGTAAAGTGGGTTCCCAGAACAGAACTCAACCAAACACTAATATTTCTGTCTCTGTTTGTCACTATATTGCTTCATGTAATGGGGCTTCAGTAAATTGCACACCTCTTTGACCTTAATTTCATTCTTCTAAGTGACTGGTGGGAGTGAAAAGGCTGGATAGAAGAAGTGAACACATACCCACCATCTTTTGTTTCATGGCTAAGAGGAGCGTGTATACCTTGCGTTTTAATTTCAAAGAAAAGAACAAGGTTACATGGAGAGTCCTCTGTCGTTGGTTTTGGAATGGCTGTCAATTGGTTAGTTGGTCCACCACTTTGGTCCAGACTGCTGCACCATGATCAGGTCAGTTTACCCAATACTTAGGTTTATGCAACCCAGTCGCCAGAATAAAAAGCTAGCATTGTATGTTTTTGCAAACCACGGATATTTTCAATATTGACGTTCCTGAACCAAAAATATGTTTCATATCAACATTTCTTCATAAGTGTATATCAACGTTAGTGTTTTAACTGCTTTTGGTGCTTTTGCTGTTTCGAAACTGCATTCTCAGGTTTAGGCAGCAAAACTACTTGTTTAGGTTTAGTAAAAGATTAAAATAAGTACGTCACTTTTGGTTTCACACGAATGTCCCATGTTTGACCCGTCTATCTACCACCAGCCTCCTCCGTACGTGGACTTTTTGCGGACTTTTATTAAACGTATTTGTGATACGTCACATGCAAACGTAATTCGGGAGAAACTACGTTCCCTCGAAACGTAATTGACGATGTAGTTTCATTGTATGGGAAGGTAATTTGTAAGTCCAGGCTGGTTTATGACCAAATACCTGCAAAACTAAAGACATTCCCATCAGATGTACTTTGTATTAAGAGCTAATTAGCAAATGTGAGCTAGCTAATATGCTAAACTACGATGGTGAATATGGTCAACGTTATACCTGCTAAACCTCCACACATTAGCTTTGTCACTGTGAGCATATTAGCATGCTGACGTTAAGCTCCAAAAGCTGTTTTAGCTGTGCTAAAGCGTGTTTATGGGGCTTTTAATAAGGTCATTGATGAATAGCAGTGACTCATCCATTGCCTCACCAAATGAGGTGGATTCTGACTTTACTAACTCACATTCACACTCGAGCTCTCACTGTGTTTTGGAACAAATACTCCACTCTTTGCTCTCTCAACACACAACATTTTGTCCTGGGAAGTGACATTTTCCATCTGAATAGGCTTTAGGATGAGGACAAAGATCTTTCAGTGTTGAGGTCAAGAGGGGTGGAGAGAGGTTTTTAGTGGAGAGGTAGAGGTAGATAAAGAAATGCACAGGCAGGTTGAAAGATTACCTTTTGTTAGGGCCCGGTCAGTTTATGTCAAATGTGCGAGCTCTATCAACAGGCCGCGTCCTGACCGAGGTGTCGCTTTAGTTAACTGCCAGCTGCCCTCTTATCTGCTTTCTCTCTGTGAGATCTTTCTGAACGCTTTAGCTTTAGTTTAATCATCTGTTCTTGCTCTCATAAAATCACACACCTTATTATTTCAGCTACTCAGATACATAAACACCCTTTGCTCATCTTTGCTCATGCAAAAACAAACTTCCACTCACACACAGGAAATACAAGCTTCACCTCTACAGCGCGGATGAGAACCGCTTAGTCAGCAAGCCATTTATCCTCAGACACTCTCCAACAATAAGCCCATTCCAGCCCGTCTTCTCTTTATTCAAACAGCTTAGCATCCCTATGAGGGACATTTTCCTATATTGTCCCCAGCACGAAGAGTATTTGTCATAAAAAATAAAAGGCCACTCATGAGGGTATAGTAAATGTGAACATGGCCATAACTTTGCGGATGCTAATGAGATGAAACGTATATACCTGTCAAGAAATAGGAGCATATGGTCGTAGTGTAATAATTGTTATGGTATGGGTTGTTATATAGAGCACAGGTCAATTCTGCATGAATCTTTGGCAGCTGTGAGGTGGCTAATGTGTTTTCATGTGTGTGGGTGATAAAGTCTGGAGTGTTTCCAGTCACTGGGAGATTCTGAAATTTGTCAGTCTGTGATTTTACCGTAAATGTGTCAGAATAACTGACTTAAAGATATACTCCACCAGTTTTTACATGTCAAAGTAATTGTTACTACTCAGCCCCTGAAACCAGTTGAATAATTTCTTAATTTTTTTTAAAGGTGCAGTGTGTAGGATCCCAAGGCATTTAGCCGTGTGGTTGCTCCCGGTCTGAGAGTTGTCCATGTTTTCGTCTTACAACTTTAACCATTTCACAGTGTTTTTTCAGTTCATGAAAGTTAATTATAACATTTTGTTTCGCCTAAAAAAGTCTTATTCAGCGTTCGGTGGTACTTAACTCCACCTTGTTGTGTCACTTCTGGTTGCAAAACACCAAGATGGTGATGGCCAAGAACCAAGATGGCAACGTCCAAAAACCAAGATGGCGACAGCAAAAAACCAAGATGGCGACAGCTTAAAAACCAAGATGGCAATGTCCAAAAACCAAGCCGGCGACATCCAAAAACCAAGATGACAACATCCAAAAACCAAGATAGCGACAGCTGAAAAACCAAGATGGCGATGGCCAAAAACCAGGATGACGGTGGCAAACGGAAAATGTCAGTCCACAAATCAATGGGTGATGTCACGGTGACTACGTCCACTTCTTATATACAGTCTATGGATAAAATAAGAAGCACTTTAAACAGTTAAGAAGTGTTACCCATTCAGCGCTCCACCACGCCATCCCAGAGCTTTTAAAAACAAGAGTATTAACACTATTTACCGTGGGGAGATGACTTCCTGCGCTTCATGCTGAGAGACAGAGGAGTTGTGTGTTAACATTGCTTTTCTCAGGGGGGTGGGCTCCGACAGATAAAAAAGATTTACAGGAGTCCAGACACCTGTAATTCCTCTCAGCTCCGTCTCTCTAATGCACCTCACACCCCGGGCCGAGCTCATCTCCGCTATCAGTGTATCAAGCAGCACGAGGCCCGGCAGTCCGCTTCACTTATGATTCCAGCCAGGGCCTTAAAAAACACCGGTTCAGGAGAGTCATAGTGATAGCAGACCTCTGGCTGCTCTGTCTTTGTACGGGCTGTGGCTGATATATGTCGAGGTGTGTTTTTCTTTTGGTAGGAGGCCTTTTTTTTATCCTCTACAGGACGCAGGGAATAGAGGGCTGAGATGATGGACTTTCCAACAGGGGACGCCTGCCAAAAGCATGTTAACAGATGTGGAAAATGTCAACCTTGATGATACACGTTTTCTTTGATCTCCTGCGAAACAACCCGGAGAGGCACCAACACTCCACTCCCTCGAGTTCATTCTTTTTTCTCCGCCGTCAACGTCACACGGACGGCTGTTTACATTAACATTTACTCATTAATATTAACCGCCATTCCAGGGCAAACATTTGCATCAGCATTCCTGCGGCCGGGCAAAGCGAGTGTGTGTGTCTTTTTAATTGGCCGTGGAGGAGCTCAACCGCTTAGCCTTTTGAGATCACTGAGATTTTGATGTGAGATTTGCATTGCGCTAACCCCGCGCATGAAAAGAGGCCCATTTGCATGACGAAAGGGGGGAGGGTGACTCCGCCTAATGACATTCACACGTTTAGTCGAGCCACGAAGGAGGAGGATTAGATTTTGAGCAACGTCACAGGTCTCTTTTTTCTTTTTATAGGTCTCTTTTTATAGCTTCCTCTTGATTCCCTTCATCGCTTTCATCGCTGCCTTTTGAACTTGAATACTCAGTCAAAAGATCCATCGTACAAATCCCACGTTTAAGCGACTGTCTCCGAGACAAACTAGTCAATACAACAGGACTTTTTTAGCCTCAGATATGAGTGGGTTTCTCACCACCTGGCTTCACTACAACCATTCATATGCAGAGGCTTATACTGACTCCTCCAGGGAAATTAATATGGAACATCAGGAGCCGATGTGACACTGTAGTAGCAGAGCAAGGCACATGGTAGGTCAATATAGTGGGTGGGAGGGTATAGGAGCTGCATTATAAACAGGCAATTTTGAATGAGGTAATCGTCATGAGGGGGAAAAAAATCTAAACGTTTATCCATGAATCTCTCCATAAAACGACTCAAACTGTCGAATCCTGTAAAAATGAGAAACGTCCCGCTGCTTTTTAGCATCACGTCCAGGGTGTGTCAGTGTCTTCACGCAGGCTTTATGACCCCGCAAGCGGAGTATTTTCTCACTCGAGAGGAGAGCAGGCACTCCACTTCACCACTTAGCGCCGCGTTTGTTTTGGTAATTTATCAGACAAGAGGAAACGAACAGGGGAGGAGGGGGAGGGAGGGGAGCGAGCTGGGGCTGCAACAAAGAAAAGAGGCATCTGAGAGCATTTTCCCAGGTGGGATTCAGAGGAATGAGACGGGAAACACCAGACTAGTGCATAATGTGTGTTAATTAAATATCCAGGCTGGTGGAGGACAAAGCCTCCAGGATGGATGTTTTCCCAGAATCCACTGATAGTAGATTCCTGTGACACTCTGTCCACAGATCTTTATTGACATGATTACCAAATCTAATGTTCTAAAGTCACAATCATTTGTAGTGGATTTGTTCCAACACACCCTCAACCAATAAGCTCGCAGTGCAGCACATACACAAAGCATACAGGATTCAGCACCACGGACAGTGACTTCAATCACCGGTCAAGTTTACAGGCAGCAGTTTGTCACAGTGCTGCAGCTATACAGGAGATGGAGGTGGTGAGTAGAGGGTGAGGGAACTGAAATGTTGCTTCAGCGAAAGCAAAAGATGTAACGTAAACATGATTCTCACTCCTTTTAGTAGTGTGTTTTTGTCACACTGAGATATTGGATGTGTTGTTGGATTGTGTTGACACTCACTCAGCACTCGGAGAGAGCAAAATGTGCAGAAACAAGTGTGTTTACAAGTTTCTAAAAGGAGATGTCAAGGCGCTTGAGACTTTAATAAAGGAGGCAGTCATGACAACTAATGATTATTTTCATCATGGATTATTTATTTTGGAATAATAGAATAAAAAAAGTGACTAATGCCCATCTGTAAGCACAAAGTGACGTCTTCTAATAGCTTGTTTTTTGTCTGAATGAAAGTTCAACACCCGAGTTTATCCAGTAGGGCTGCCTCCTCTTACACGATTAGTTGACTAGTCAGTCGTTTTGGTTTTAGTCGACTACTTTTTTTTTAGTCTATTAGTCGTATTTGATGTTTTTTTCATGCTGGATGACTTATTTCCAACAAGCTTACGAGCACGTCTGGTAAACACAAGATTTAAAGTGGTGCTTCTGTGTGTTTCTTTGTGGAGAAACTCAGTTTCACAGATCTGTTGATTAAACCGACTAATCAATTAGTCGACAGAATCGTATGGGTGTTGGTTACTAAGAATTTCTTTGGTCGAGGACATCCCTATTATTCAGTTTACAAAGATATAAAATTCTCACATTGGAGAAAGTGAAACCAACATATGTTTGGCCTTAAAGTCTAGTTCAGTCACTGGTTGAATTTTGCGTATTCTCACTTCGCTGTTAGTTAGTCATTGGCTTTTTTTTGAATAACTAATTACTGCAAATTTAGATCGTATGGACCCGGTAATAGAGGTGAAACGCTGCACCCAAGGCGCTACACATTGCACCTTTAATCGACTGATTATTATACAATAAGCTAAACTGTGTTTTATTTGATGACACCATAACTTTAATCAGTGTAGTCTGTCTTTAATTTGGCAGTTGGCAATTTTGGCATGAAATCAAATTACGGCCACTAAAAGGTCTGAAGTGAGGTTGAGGCTGTGATTGTAACTCACTTTAACACCCTTTATCTGTCCCTGTGGGCAATTTTGTGCTTTTTGTCCACCTTGTACTGTAGTGGATGAAATGTATCCTCACTCACTGTACTTCTGAAATAAGAACTCACTTATAGTCACTTATCTCCAACTTCCTGGAGACACACAGAGCACACAGGCTGCTCTAAAACATTTATGCCTTTCTTTGAAAACCCCCATTTTATAAATGGAGATAATATCGGCAATACCAGGCTGCTCAGTGACACCCAGACACAACTTACTCCAGTTCTTTAATATTTGATGAGCAGAAAAAGGGGTGTTATTCTTTCAGCGATCACACTCCCGCAGAGTCATACGGTAATATTTCACCGTGGGTCGATAGCCGAGTCGTACAGAGTAACATTAATGTTGTGTAATTTTGCCCAAAGTGACCATTAGAGTAACTAAATAATGTAATATTTAACTTCATTTAATATACAAATCAATGAGAAGGAGGAGAAGTCAGTGTTTGTTCCTTCGTTTATTATAATATATTCTAAATTCCTATAAAAACAAACCTTCCAGGGAAGAAACTGAATCTTAAGGTCAAGATAAAGATTGGACACATCAGTTGGAGACATTTCAGTGTCTAGACAGTCTGTTTAAAAAGTAGAAAATGATTCGGAGCTGATATGCATAAGTATTCTTTAACTGTCTCCTCAGTATTTCTTACACCAAATAAATAAATTGGAAAATAAAACAGAAATGATATCGTTTACTCCTTGATGAGGATAAATATTGTGTCTTTCTGTGCCTCTTGGCTGCAGGTGCTAGATGTCCACCGCAGGGTGACAGCTCAGTGTTGCTAGCACAGCTGTTATTATGAGCAATATTTATTTATGAAAATGGGAGTTTGAATATATTACCAATTCATTCAGTCTCTTTTGCTTTGCTGGATTTTTAGAACAATGACTCACAGGTTTCACTCTCAGCTTACAACAGTACGTGGACACCCCGACACCACGCCCAAATGTGACAGCTGAACATCCTGTTTCAAACTCATGGGCATTAATCTATGACAGCCTCCTTCGCTCTTCTGGTTCCAGACTTTACCAATTATGGGATTTGGGAACCTGGCTGCAGGGATTTGGCTTCTCTTTATTGACATCACATTGTCCATGGAGACTATGGCCTTAGATGAACACTTTTTTCTTAAATATCATTGTATTGTGTAGCATTAAAGGGGACATATCATGAAAAACTCACCTTCTCAGTGCTTGTGTACATCCATTTGGGTATCTGGAGTGTCTACCAACCCACAAACTGTGAAATAAGGCAACCCATTCAGTTTTTTGTGGGCTGTCTATCAGAAAACATGTGATTCAACAAGCCATTCAGATTTGGATCCCCTTCTTATGTCAAATGCAGGTTCATTAGAATATATCACCCACAGCTTGAGAGCTACCTTTGCAAAGGTGCACCATATTTTTTCTTGCGAGCCAATCAGAGCAGACTGGGCTTTTTCAGGAGGAGTTCTTAAAGAGACAGGCGCTAAAACGGAGCGTTTCAGCCGAAGGGTGAATACAGGTATATTCAGACCGACAGTGTGAGAAAAATAATGTGTTTTTATTCCTTTGCTCTGGCAACAGCTGTAGCCGAAGGCATTATATTTTTGGGTTCCATCCGTCCGTCTGTATGTATGTATGTCTGGTCCATTCTCATGAAGGAAATATCTCAGCAACGCAAAACCATGACAATAGCCCCAGACTAAAAGGTACACAAAAGTATGTGGACGGGGGTATCCAATGCTTTGGCCACAAGGTGTATATATTATATCAAAAAAACATCTGCCACAATCTCTTGAACAAAATCTTATTAAAAAAAAAGAGTCAGTGAGCAAATCAGATTTTGTTTGAGGATCTTAATGTTTAGCGACTGGACTATAGGTTACCAACCAAAATCAGAAGTGAGCAGAGGGATTTCTCTCATTCTCCAAAATGTCTGGAGACTAAATGCAACTGTCAGCGACTCAGAACAATCCCAAATACACTTAGAGCAACCTGGCAGAGACCAACTGGGTGACAGGAGAAGGTGACTTCACTGATACTGGGAAAAAAAAGATTCTACTGGGTGGAAAAGCATGACCTTATTGGTCCATGAGCAAGAAGTCATTTTACATTTTCTACAAATGCTGTCAGGACACTTTCTTTTTTGTTTGTTTTTTATAGCAAGTATCATTTCTATTTTTATTATTTTCACATTTTATTATAGTAAAATTATCAAATTTGGATAAATCCAGGGACAAATCGTACTTCTTCTTCGCACAATTATCATTATATGTCTACACACACACAGAGGGGGGACAGAATTGCAAGTCATTTTACATATTTATGAGACATTTTATTTTTTTATGTTTTTATAGCAAGTATCAATACATTTCTATTTTTATTATATCCATATTTTATTATAGTAAAATTCTCAAATTTGACTAAATACAGGGAAAAATCTTACTAT
>CAKALG010028940.1:7916-24792 GCA_916700815.1 Helicolenus hilgendorfi | reverse complement strand
CGCTGTGAAAGCATCTCCTTCAAACAACTCCATTTATTCAAGTTTCTCGCCAAAAACTACATTTTACGAGATTACAATTGAACATATCGTGATAACGTTGTAATTTACCTCCGCCCAATTGTCATTTTTACAGAGCAGAGCATGAACGCTTCATGGTGCTGCCCACCGACTTCTAACAGGTACCCTGAATGTATGATGGAAATAAATCTCACCCAAATGATTGAAGTACATTCAGAACAATTTATCTCAAGACTACCTAAATTTAGGAAAACATAAAGGACAAGAAATCCATTCCTACACCACAACAACTACAAACAGCTGTAAACAAAATAAATGAGCTGCTAACCACAGCTAACCAAAAATAACTCCCTGAAGACAAATATATTCTCAAAGCATGGAAGGTGCAATAAAAGAATACCCAGAGTCCCTTGCTTTAATCTCACAATTTACATCTCCCATCTCATCTGTGTCTCCAGTGTAAGCAGGAACCCTGCTGCTGTAAACACAGAGTCATGAAGAAGGAGTGGAGCTGCACCAAAAGCAAGCCAAAGAGTGAATGAGGAGTTAGAGGGAGCTGAGGGGAGTCTTCCAAACTAACAACCACGCACTGCCTCCACCACACCAATCATCACATTCCTGCTAGAAAGAAAGCACCCTACTGTTTCTGCTGAAAAACAACACACACACACACACACACAACTTGTAGGTCTGTTCCATGAACCAAAGTTCTGTTTGGATAGAAGACATCAAGGCTGAGCTGGACAGTCCAGAACAGAGGAGGGGCTGATGCAGGAGGATGATAGACAGTTTGGCTTCGGTATAGAAAATCACTATGAAGAGAGCTGTCAGAACCACTGGGGCATTTACCGATTTTCCAACATGAACACACACACACTCGTTCTCTGTCGACTGGATGAAACACGCTCGACGTCTCTACAGAGGGAGGTTTTTGTATGCACAACAGCACATATGCCTCAGTCCACCTGCAGAGCACCTGAGCCTTTCATCTATCCTGCTCCACCTGCTGTGGATGTGTGTGTGAGTGTGTGTGTGCTCTATGAGTGAGCAAGTGAAAGAGATATCAGAGACCATGCAGATTGGATTATGCAGTGGCCTGACCGCACGTCTTCAAAGTCAATGGGCCTCTCTCACAGATGTTCTGATCCTTTCCATTTTCAAATTTAATAAATTGAATAGAAGAAAAAAACGTCTGAAAAACGTGTGAATGACTGATGTGTTTGTACCCAGGTAGAAATGTTGGTGAATTCAATTTTAAGCTCACATATTATACTGTAGCCTAACAACTATTAAAAAATACATATTCTTACTCCTGTTACTGTAGATTTAAAACAAAAAACCAAAGAATGTCTGTCTGCTGTCAGGCCTTGTGTTAGGGCCACATAGTTACCAAACTTCTGAAATTGGATGAGCGCATTGGATCCAGAATTGGAGGCCAAATTGCTTTTGAAGAGGGATAGGAATGGAGAACGACCAAACATCTGCAGGCATTCAAGTGTCAAGGTCAGGTATGTTGTAGAAAACCAAAAGATTTCTGTGTGAAAACTATGTTTTTGTAGTTGGCCAAGAAATTGATATTTAATGCCTTATCCAATACCCATCCACACTCAAGTTTAGTTCTTACGAACAAATAGTTTGGAAATGTCTGGTGCCTTCTCTGCGTCACTAGGATGGCAGGCTAGCAGGTGAGGCCTCAGATTTGTTGTCAATGTAGAGTTAAGCAGCTGCTTTTTACAAAGCCGGCAGGCAGCCTTATCTTCATTGGTAATTTTGCCATCTATTGTGTAGAACCCCAAAAACGTCCACACACTGCTTTTCAGATGCTTCAGGGTACTGATTATCCAACAAGCATGGTTTCCTCTCTAGTGTAAATAATAGTGTAAAACGTATTTTTCTCACGTTTGAACCAATGTTAGAATTTTAAATTAAAGTGACAGTCCTAGCGTATGTTGACGTCTTTTCCTGCATACTGTTCCAACACAATCCTGTCTCCTACAAAATTACGTTCCCATACAACTAAACTGCATTCTCAATTTCGTTTCGAGGGAAGCGTATTTTCTCCCGGATTACGATCTCAGTTTTAAACTGTTTTAAACACATTGTTAACATCGTAAATTGAAACAAATTAAAAAAAAAAACAAAATTACTTGGTTAGGTTTAGTAAAAAAAACATCATGCTTTGGCTTTAGATAACTATGTTTGTTATGTTATTAAGCTATGGATGTAAATTAAAATAAGTGAACGTTGATTTTTTAGTTTCACACAGGACCCAAACAGCAGTCTCCTGGGTAAAAGTCCTGTGTTTGTTGGACCCATCCACCACCTACGCGGACTATCATTACAAACATTTGTGATACAACAAAAGCAAAAATAATCCACAAAAAATATGTTTCCCTCAAAGCCAAATTCACAATGCAGTTTTGTTGTATGGGAACGTAATTTTTAGAAGACAGGGCTGTCCAAAGCTTCCAATAGATTGCTATTCAAGTACTTTTCCATCTGCCCTTCACTTGTCTTACCTTTTACCTACTGTCTTAGCTCTCCTCTCCTAGGCTAAGTTCAGGTCACTCAAGACCCTCATCTTGGCCAAGAGGAGACTGGTTTGAGGGGGAGGCCGATATGATAAGAGGGGGCGAGAGTGAGGGGTGAAGACAGTTCATGTTTTAAAGAGTAGTCTGGCACAAAAATGAGCTGAGCTGCTGCAAGAGCCTAATTAGTCTAGATAAAGACTGCCGTAGCACACTGATACAAAGAGGTTTTGGTATGGATGGCAAGCGCACACGGACGCACACACATACCTTAACCGGGAATGTGTTATTAGTGTCATGCTGATGTATCTGGTCCTGTGTGAGTGGGCTGTATGTCTCTGCTCTCAGTAAATACTGGGAGGCCAGCATCAGTCACTGCTGCTACACTGGCCCTGTGAGAAACCCACAGAAGGCAACATTCTTCACAACAGAGCACAGACCACCCGCACACCCACGCCTGACTAAACCTTGTTAACAAACATTTGTCCAGACTCCCTGAGATGTTTGAAAAAGTTCTATCAGTTTGATGCGATGTGGATGTAAAAACCAAACCAGTAAATGCTGAAAAGAATATGGCCCGACACTAGTTTGTTTAATCTTGTTTGTTTAATCCATTCAAAACCAAAGTGTAAAAACTAGGGCTGTCAATATCGATTAAAATATTTAATCGCAAATTAATCAGTCTCAGCAAATTATCTTTACAAAATGAACCTTAAAGGGAGATTTGACAAGTAGTTAATACTCTTACCAACATGGGAGTGGGCTCACAGGTACTGCATTTAGCATTAAAAAAGATGCTCAAATCATAACTGAAGCCCAACAAGCAGCAACATCTGTCAGTGTGTCAGTGTGCTGACTTGACTATGACTTGCCCCAAACTGCATGGGATTATCATAAAGTGGGCATGTCTGTAAAGGGGAGACTCGTGGGTACCCATAGAATCCATTTTCAGGTCAAGGGGACCCCTTTGAAAATGGCCATGACAGTTTTTCCTTGCTAAAATTGAACGCAACTTTGGAGCATTATTTAACCTCCTTCGTGACCAACTGGTATGAAATGGATTCCTTTGGTTTTCTAGTTTCATATAATACCAGCGTCTTCACTCTAGCTTTAAAACTGAGCCCGCCACAACCTCCGAAAGATAAATTGCGTTAATGAAATTAATGGCGTTAAAACGAATTTGCTTATGACAGCCCTCTTAAAAACGACAAGTTGTAGTTTTGTTGGGGGTTATGTGCCAGGCTAGCTGTTTACCGGTTTTATTTCCCCAAAATGTTGATCTATTCCTATAAGTCATAGTCAGTTCACCAACAACTTAACATAGCAATAACTATTTTAGAAACTTTCATATCAAGTTTTAGTAGTTTTGTATTAAGTATTTTAAACTCATGTTCGTTGGTATGTGTCTCAAAGTCAGTCTTCAAATGTGCCAATCATGAGTAGTGAAGCCAAACACAATTATTCACATTGTGATCTACTGACTAACTAACTGACAAAAGCAACAGCGATCCCACTGTTTAAGTAAAACATTCTGGATTAGAATTCTGGATCAAAAGTTCTGGTATTGATAGTAGTTCTAGAAGTTGTCCATTCATTTCTGAAGGGAACATTTATGTATTTTTTTAACCTTGAATTTCATACCTTCTGTATATCTCTATAAAAAACATGAAATATGATCTCCCAGATCTTTATAAATATGTATCCACGATCTCTCATTTCTGTTTCCATCTGGACTTCAGGATAAGGATGGGCTCACCTTGGCAAACACACCGCAGCCCAATATGTATGTACATGAATAAAGTAAGTCAGACCGAAGTGTTCTTGGACTGAGTAACCAAGGTCATAGCTGATCTGACTTTCTAAGTAGCTTAATATGCCAGTGAGCTACACAATGTGCTTGCCCATCCATCTAACCATGTAATCAATAGCTGTGAGGCCACCGATGATGAATGGAGTGAAGTGGAAAGTGCAATACATAAACTGGTGTGGTAACTGTGGAATCATGGACTTGGAGACACCACCGACACTGGGCTCTGTTACTGAAGTGTTTCTTTGACGGAAAGTAAGAGATCTTTGTCACTCCGACAAAGACACATGGGTGCAATAGATGGGTGAAACTGTAATATACACAGTTGTCATAAATCACCGGCTCCGACTAAAGATATTAAAATTAAATAATCCATGATCATCATATGATTAAGTAGATCATTTCTACTTTATGTTGTTCAACCTTCAGCTGATCGGTTGTGACAGAGAAGAAGCTTAAACATCAAAAACAGACAAGACAAAGATAAACAAACACACACACACACTGAGATTCTCAGAATATGACATACATAAGATACAGCCTACGCATGAAATGTAAACCAACCCACAAAATAACATGCCTGCATAAACACAGTGTGCATGAATACACCCATAAAACATGGATGCCAACATGCTTCCCACAGAAAATTCATATGTTAACATGAAGAATCAGCGTATGTTTACATGCGCACAAGTATCCCGGTTATGATCGAGTGTCCCCGTTATGTGTTGGACGTTAGCTTACATCGATCAAGCAAAGTTAAGCAGGGGAAATCAAAAGGCTGGCATTCCCTAAAATGATTTAGAAGCCAACTGATGTCTCCAAGGGTTAGGCGCTAATATTTTGACTGTAAACTTATGTAAAAACAACACAGTGAAGGCAATTTAACACAACTTAACACTCCACATTCCCCTCACTAAAACCCCCAAAGCCAGCAACCTGTAGCAGTTAGATACAAACACACACAAATGTAAACACCAAGGTCAACAAGAGGTGTGAAAATCCTAAGGATTGCTGGAAGGAGATATGAGATGGAAAAGGAAGAAAATGTGTTTTCCTCTCGGATCAGAAAAAAAATGAAATGAAAACTAATAGGCTACTTCAGTGAACTTTCAGTGTCTTATCTAGCTCAACTGGCCTCACATCTCTCCTACATTCTGTGGGCGGTCTAGTGTTTCAGTGTTTCAGTGTTTCAGCCCTGAGGTCCAGCCATAAAGGCACCGCGTGAAGCCCAGTGATCAAAGAGAATGCTCACTAACCAACTTGGTCCATGTTGAGCTTCTGGCTTCGCTCCAGCACTCTCCTATGTCATCAAGACCCCTGATGTTGTTGTGAAAAGCGCTAACATGTGTGTGTTTCTGTGTGTAGCTGAGCCACTCTGTGTGAACGTGGATGTGTATAAGATCAAAGACATCATAGAAATCTCATCACAGCACAGGCTAGGAGCGTGAACTGGTCACAGAGGTGAAGCGAAGCCAGAGCAACACAGCAGCTACAGTTTAGTTTTGTATTTAGAACAATGAGTCATATGACAAAGTCAATTTGATGCCATGTCAAATACAATAAATGATACACAAACTATTTAAATGCTTTATGCTGGGACCACTTGTTGCATTTTAGCTCTAGCCTGCGGAGCATTGTAAAACACTTCATTCAAACTGGACAGAAACAAAATTTAAAAAATCGAAACCGTCGTCGTTACTCTTTCCAACAATCACCGAGTGTGCTTTGGTCAAACTCAACTGTAATTTCACCAAGTTTAATGTGAAAAAACGCAGAATCTACAGTCTTCAGCCTTCGGCCTTGGCGGAGGTAATAACGGCTTGAAAAATGGGAAGGAAATTATACATATTGACTTAATATTGCAACGTGATGTTGAAAATTGTTGCCATGATCAGTAAAAGAATCAGGAAAATCAGTTTAGTCTAGTCCTAAATTTGTATTAATGTGTAACACGGAGCAGCGGCTTGTCACTAAAATGAGAATAGCTGGTCCACCTTAACCGTCAGCCCATGAGTGAGCCTGAGCCAAAGTTGTTGCTAACTTCAGGGCTAACCCTCATCACTTTAAATCAGCAGGTGACAAGACACAGGAAGTTAGCTTGGATCTTGAGGAGTTGTAGCATTTATTCACCGACAGCCTAAACTGTAAACACACTGCAGTGCTACGTTTACTGCTAATTTCATGACACTTGCTAATGCACACAACCTACACACAAGTTATTCCTTAAAGGAGTTTGCTACTTGCATGCCCCCTTTTAGTTTTAAAAACATCTTAACTTACATAATTCCCGATACTGAGGCCCAGCGGGGAGTCGACTTAGACCCGGCGGGCCGCCAGGCTTTACTGGCGGAAACCCTGATTATCACATGATCTTGTGAATCATCTGGGTTGTGTTCTCACCCCAAATCACACCAGAGAGATTTCACTCTGAAGCAGACTCAGATCCAGACCCAGGCTGGAGCCCACCAGACTCAAAGCAAAGGGGACAAAATCAACCGGTTTGTCCAAACCAGTGCCAAACCATCATGCACCCAAAACATGTTGTGGACAAAAAGCCTCCTCTAATGGAAACCAGTTTGTTGCTACAGGCAATTTCAGAATATTATTGTTCCACTCTGCTGACATACAACTGTCTGATTTACAGGATTTAACCCTGAATCCAAACAAGTGTTATTGTTTTCCTGGAGCCACATGTAATTTTGAAACAAGAAGCACTAGTCTTCAAGTGGCAGCTGTCCAAGCCTTGTTGTTCGACTGATGGATGCAGCTTTCTACCTAAGACAAAAAGACATGTGTTCAGCCAATTCAAAGACTCAGACCTCGCCCACGCTGACTGCTGTGGTTACAAGGTCAATTGCATAACATTCATAACATGCTTGTGAAAGCAGGGATTTATTCCAGACAGATAAGAAACACATGCAGGTCATTTTTCTGCATTTCCTGTATAAGTCATATGAGTTGAAATAGATTTCTTTCTTTTCTTGAAAATGACAGTATTGGAGCATATGATGCTGGAGTTAGAGCAGCAGTGATGGCCTGGTGTTTCATCCTGGCACCCTGCTTGAGAGTGAAATGCCCGTAGCGGTTTCTACAGCACAGCTCCTCATGCTGTAGGCTTCCTTTAGCCGTGACATACCACACATTACATAACTCTGCCACTGTATGGCCCCTCATCCCTCAACTATCTGCTACTGTAGCCACGAGACTGTCAGCGACCCCCTTCCCCCACCGTTTTACACACTCACAGTGCTTTCACATAGTTTACACACATGCTGAACACTCAGAGTCACACACACACCAGCCTCGTATCTCCAATGTGCTGGGAGGCGCAGCCTGGTTTCACACTCATGGTTTGGTTATACAGTATGCACAGGAACTCACACAACTCAGAACAATGCTTGGCTGGCTTTAAGAAATGCCACATGACTAAGTGAACTGTAACAGTGCTTGCCTTCACTACTGTGCTCCCACATGTGATACAAAACAGCAGCTTAGTCAGGAGACTGTTAGCTGACTAGCAAACTAATGCAGGACTTTGCAGTGATGCTAGTACTGGCCTTAAACTCTGCAATTTCCTGATTTGTTTTAGAAAATTATGCAACATCCTGCAGCATATTGTAACTCAAAAGGATACAAAATGTTCCTCTTTTAAAAATGATCAACACTGAATCAACAAAAGGCTTTTCAGCAGATGGATAAAAGAGCTTGATGTCTCTGCTCATAATAAGCGAGACGGCAGTGAATGAATGGAAGTTCGCATGGAATCCATGTAAAAAAATTCAGCTGGGTTATATAAAAAGTATGAAAGAACGCAACAGCCCACAGTCCCTTTAGTCCAACATTAGGCCAGCAAGGTTGGAGTCACTGACTTTATCTTGCCCCGACCAGAAGGTGCAGAGATCTGAGGTATAAATTCTCCACTGATGGCAACTTTAAGGCAGTTTAAATTGGCTACCCCTCCAACGCTTCACAGAGGATTTAAGACTGACCCTGGCTCAGTCATTCTGTCTCTCTCCAGGTTACACTGACACAAACACTTATATAGACAATAAACTGGCCAGCATCCCCACAGCTTTGCAGTGTCAAAGAATGAGCAGTCACACTGACACAGTCTGAGGTCATGTGTGTAATTACCATGTAAAGAATGGGAAATTCTACATAAATACATCATTTGCCCAATTTGTTATATTTCTATGTCCAAGTTAACTACAGTATGAGACGGTGAGTCATCTAAAGTAGCGATGAATAACCTTATATAGTGGTTTAATCAATTAGTTGAGTTAATTACTTTTTGTGGGATTTTTTTTCCGTTGTTAAAAAGTGAAGAGTAGACAGATGCCAGGAGATGAGAAGACAGATGAGGAATAACATCCATCAAAATTCCCAGGTCAGACACAAACCAGTGACACATTGCGATTCATGGTCAGTGCCATAAACCTCTGGGCCACCCCAACTACTAATAATATTGATAATCAATTGAATCATTTATCAAGCAAAAAGGCCAAGCAATTGCTGATTTTGATAGGATAATTTACTGCTTTTTCGCTGTTTCATAACACTGTAAATGGAATTGGATTTCTGGACTGTTTGTTGGGCAAAACAAGTAACTTGAAGACATCACTTTGGGCTCTGGGAAATTATAAATGGACAATGAAACAAGCTACATTTAAGATTCAAAACAAACAGCTTTCCACTCAAGATCAATCTCCAATCTATCCATATAATGTCATGTATTCTGTTATAATTATTTAAATAATTCAAGGACGCTAACAAGATCAGATAAGTTATGCATTTCAATTATGCCATGCAGCCTAAGCAGTTACGATATCCGGTGACTTTAATAGATATTGGAGCAGCAGAGCTCAAATTGGGCACAAAGGTGAAGGTTGCTGCTCGAGACGTGATGAGACTCGTATAACAACAAGTGGATATCAAGTAACACTCATTTCCACATCAAAGGGGAAATGACTCATCATAAACCCCTCAGAAAAACTGTGTCCGCTTTCAGAAACCTGTGGTGGCTAATTGTCACTGGCGCTTGACACACATGGCTTTTATGGGTTTGTGCCTGAGAGTGTAAACACAGAAGATCAGTGTTGAGTAGCTACCAGAAGGCAACCTTGAATTTGAATCTGCACAGAGAGTTTGTACTGATTAAATTCCTCCTCGTCACTATTAAGCAACTTTGAACCTTTAGTGATGGAGTCTGCTGCGGCCAAAGCAGAGTTTAATACACATTAAAATGGTAGGATTAAGAAATACCATTGATCTTCATAAGCAGTTCTGCTGGCACTGAAATTAATATGCTCTAGCTATTCTCGTGAATAATATGCATGGCTAATTCAATTAACAAGCAATATATCAGCTAACATTCAAATAGGGGAGGGCAGGGGGGGACACAAAATAATTAAAACCTCAATTTCTGGTGAAACAATTATTCACTTTCAGCGTAAATCTAATCTAAAAAGGATTGACCTAAAGCCCAGTAGTAAATTGATTTAGCATGTCAATCTATTGGCAGAGGAAACGTAAACATGCTCATCAGTGTGAACATTAGCGGGAGAATTAGGGGAGACGTGCTGAAATGAAATGTGGGTTTGGGTCGCAACAGCACAAACGACACACACATATACAAACACATTAAAAAAAAGCAATTTAAACACAAACAGATCTGAAGAGAAGAGAGTTTCATTTGTCCTCTGACCTGAGACGCAGATGAAGGTCATGTAGTCTCCCTGACCACCAGTGGCCAGGAATGGGATCTTCTTCTTGGTCCTCCGCTTCACCTGCACAGCAGCGAGCATCTTCTCATCATGGGGTATGAAGACCACCTTATTGATGGCTGACTTGGCACTCATCTCTGAAGTAGGCAGGAGTGAACAGCTGGCAAACAGTTGAAAGTGGAGAGGACGAGATCCACCCCTTCACTGAAAGGGAGAAGAGAACAGCAAATTCAATTAAGCTGAAATGATGGAGATGGATGGACCAGGCTAACTACTTACAGTACACAAAAGTGAGAAAGTGACTTTTTCTCACTTTCCAAAAGTCTCCTAAATTACAAAAAAACACATACTTTCTCACTTGCCTCTGGTATCTGGCCATCCAGATAGTTTGGGTTGTATTTGCCTTTGTATTTTTGTTTGAGACATACAACTCTTTCATCCAATGAAATAGTCCTTATGAAAACTGTTGACAGTGTGTCCTGTGGATTATCTAGAACAACAAGGACACAGATTCTGGAAAGAGATGTAACATTGAATTTTTGTGGAGATACAAGTCTCAAAGTGTGTGTCTGTGAGCCAAAGCCTCATTTCCACAAAAGTTTTTTTTTTTTTTTTTTTTAAATGCATTAGAGTGCAAACAGTCACATTTTAAGACGTAATGTAATCATTTACAGCTTGAAATCTGTTTTTTCAGACTGAAATAGCATTGAAAGATGCAATCAAAAACGGTTTCTCCAACCTTTTTTTTTGTTTTTTAATAATTTGGCTCTATCATCGTCACTGTGACTGGCCACAGACCAGTGATGTGACTGCCAGAGAGGATGTCTATTAACCACCACACCCTCTGATCTACTACAGCAAGACCTTCTGCACTTAGTTCTGCAGAACGTACACAAGCCAAAACAGCAGGTGCGCTTGGAGACACCCACACAGTCAGTGCGCCCAAGAACTACCGCTTTGCACTTGCATGATTAAATTAAGGCCCAAAGCCATTGGTACGTGTCACCCCTTGACACCGGTTGTATAGCTGAATAGTGATTGTGGACTACAGATTTGAACTGAACTTGAACTTTCATGAACTGAAAACACACTGTGATTAAAGTTTCAAGACGAAAACACGGACAACTCCCATACCAGATAACAATGTGGTAGCAACCTTTATCGTCTATTTGACTGTAGATGGGACCATAATTTACTAAATGAACATCATGCTGTATTGACGAAGATTTGAAACTAGCGATTGAGACCATGAACTCATGTTTACAATGTTTACTGAGGTAATAAATCAAGTGGGAAGTACGGTCAGTTTCTCATGAACATCTATACAATCAGACTTCTTTTTGCAACCAGAAGAGTCGGTCCCTGATGCTGTTAGAAAAAAGTTTAAGGCACGTCCGCATTGGCTTCACTTTTCAGAACCAAAGGTTGCCGCCTGGTCTGATGTGTACAGTGATGTGGAAAGGAATTTCCCCTTGGGGGACGATAAAAAGTTTAAAGTAAAGAAAAGCAAAACAGGCCTATAGTTTTTTTCTTGCCTCTGAAGCAACCCTTGTATTAAGATAAACAGAGAGGCTGAAGTCAGCAGGAGAAATCATTCTGTTAAAGAACAGTTTAAATTGTAAAGTTTATGTCTTCTGTGTGTCATTATCAGCCTCAGGCCAATCCCTCCCCTCGGTCTCCAAAAGAACACGACCAATCTAAATTTATACACTCTCTACTGCTCACAGTGTATAGCACGTTAAAGTAATGACAGAGGGAGTTAAAAGGTTCCAAAAAGAAAGAATAGTTGTGTCTCCCTGTGTTGCAGACAGTCTCCACGCTCCATCTCTTTAAATGCTTTGCCAATGTTCTTCTAAGAAGCGCCGCCACTCGCAGAGATGAAATGACTTCAGCTGAAGCTGTTAAGAGCACTGGTAAGTCTCACTGATACAGAACAGCAATCATGTTTCTATTATTACAAGCCAATGTCTACTAGGGAATGCATTGCTTGGGGACTGGGAATATACCACGAGAGACACTGCAGAATGTCTGACGGTGTCAGGGAAAAGTGTGCTTAAATACAGCCAGATGCAGTCATAAAGAAGTGGGTTAATTAGGTCCAAATGCTCTCATGAGGACCATGGAGCTTAATCATTTTCTAAGCCGCACACGTTCACTTGAGACACACAAGCACTCACAACAACCACATACCGCACACAGGCCACCCGTGATGAACCCATCTATCTGTCAGTCTCAACCAGTCGATGAATTACTCTGCAGTGAGGCAAAGTGAACCACACTGCAAAAAATGCCTTCATAAAGCTTGCTCGCTAATAAATAACAGACCACAAACACTAAGTTGTTTGCTCACAGCGCAGCGAGCCTCAAAATGAGTGCTCAGCAGCTGAGGAGAAGCAAGTGGAGTCAAAGTTTCACTCGCTGAGACTCATAAAAAGCAAAAACCTGCAGGGCTACAAGGTTTACATGGACAGTAAAAAGTACACGAGCCAACTTCTCTACCCCCCAAACTTAGTGGCTGAAAGGCTGCCATTGTTGACTGGTGGTCATTGTTACAGAAGGATTACGTTAGGCCAGAAGGAACACTTCAACAGCAGTGGAGCAGAAAAGCTTTCGACACAATACCATGGCTACAATATAATGCAATCTAATAAATAGCACTGCAGTTAGTAGTACTTCCACTACACTATTATTGTTCAATTTTTGGTGAGTGTGTCAGCTAATATGGTAGTATGTGAGACAGCATATGTTCTTGTAATTGTGTACATTTCCTATACAAGAACAAGACATATTGCATTAATTCTTCATTTACTTTGTTTTGTGCACTTGTTTCTGTTTTAGGCAGTCAACGGTCTAATTGAATATCCTCTCCTTCTATCCATCTCCCTTCCTCTCTGCTCTTTCAGCAACGCAAGACTTCACAGTAAACAAAAACCTGGGCCAAGATTTTGTGGAAAGTAATTAGAGAGGCTAATAAATATGCCTCCGGAATTTAAAGGATGTCCAACATCCCAACATTTTGGCCAGAAAAAAAAACTGAACTTTCCGATAAAGAATATGACACCCGTGATCACAAGCGCAATGTTGTTTTTGCGCACAACCCTCTGTCTAAAGCAGGGAAGCTCTTTCAATCAGGGCCTTTTTAAGTGAGCCAAGCATCATGTAAAAACTGTGCTTTGAGCTGTGTGTGCATGTCGTACTGAACTCTCATAAAAGACTGCATGACCTGTACTTTGCCAGTCCGACCTCAAAGTGCACAAACAAAAGACTTGGACGTCATGTCCTTTGAATATATCATATACTAACCAGACCTCTCTTGGGAATGGGACCCTGTCTGTGTCTCAATGAGATTACCTGTCCAAATAAAGGTTGAAATAATTATGAGGTCAGCTCTGAATGCATCCAGTCTTCATGTAAAAACTGTGCTTTGAGCTGTGTGTGCATGTTGTACTGAGCTCTGATAAAGACTGTACTGTGCCATTCCAACCTCAAAGCACTCACACAGTACAGCCATAGAAATAAAATAGGAGTAGAAGGGTTGATGAACTGTTTGCTGTGGTAATTGGACGAGTACGAATGAAAATGGCGACTGTTGTTAGTTGTTATGGTGACGACAGAACCCACGTCAACGGGACCGTAAAGTGTGTGGTCACAGCTCGCCAAGAAGAGAACGGATGCAGTTTTCGTTTTGTTTTCCGTAACCAGTGCTGCAACAGCTATCTGCTAGCTAGCTGTCTTGCTAATTCCACCATACTTCAACGCCACACTGCTTACAGAAAACGAGCCGAACAAGTTGCCACTCATCTGGCGATAGAAATGTGCTTTCCTCCGCTGTGACAAGAGTGTGTGAATGAAGCATTAAGCTCTTGCAATTTGACTCATTTACATGTTCTATGTGCCTCGTAACGTTCCGACTCCACTGTTAGTTTCGTCGTAACTGCAAAACTTCACCTCAGCGGGAAAAGGAGTCTGCGACTTGCCGCAAGTCGGCTTAAGTTTATGCAGAAGTCAGCCTGCTACAATGGTTGCTATGGCAACGGTACACATGAAAATGGACACCGCTGTGACCGTCCTACTACGTTGATTTGAATGATATTGTCCTTTCTACTCCTATAGTCTTTTTCTGTGAGTAAAGCACTCAAAAGACTCATCATCATGTCCTCTGAATATCATAATCTGAGGTCAGCTCTGTATCCAGCATTTACATCTTCACCAAGGACGGTAGTTTAAAATCTTATGAGTATCAGAGATTTCAGCACTTCCGACACAATTTGAAGACAGTAGAGACTAACGGTTTTCTGATATGGATTTTATATTTCCTTGTTGAGGGGCAAAACGATTGCACAATTGTGAAATTCATCATCATATCATGCATCAACCAACCTACATAAGACTGTACACATCTGTATTCATACTAATTTGCATATGCACACTAACTGACCTGAATAAGCCTTTGGTATCCATCCCTTAATATATTTTCCCCTTCTTGTTCACTGGATGGTACAATGACGAACACAAAAACTGAAAAATCAAGGTTAATTGTTGAAAAGCCACTTGTCTTTTTGCTCTCTAGAACAAATCTGCCCAGCTGAGTTGCTCTCCGTGGAAGCCCCTAATCCGTAACATCCCTCCCCTCTACTCCTAGTTCCTCCAGCTGAGAAGGAAAGCTGCCCACATTTCCCTGCAAGCTGTCACCAGGCAAAGGGAAACGCATATCCCCCCTCAGGTGGCCCGCTGAAGCATGACGGGAAGGAGGGATAAGGGGATGGGGGGATGCAAGGAAGAAAACCAGAGGGAGGAAGAGGAGGAGGCAGACAAGAACCTTTAGGCAGTGCAATGTAGCCAGCAACAATGCATAGCTTATGGTTTGACTTTGAGCGGTTTTATGCAATGCTCACAATGCAGGGCTGAGCAGATGTACTTAGGCCAAGGAGCTGCTGTGGCAGTGAAAACGACGTACATATATTTTACGGCTGCTTATCACCCCATTTCCGAGCAGAGTCCCTTTCAGAAACACTTCATTTACTGTGGCTGTATAATGCCAGGCAGTCAACGGAGCAGCTTGGTCCTCTCTTTGCCCAGCGTGTTAATGTGAAATCTCTTCAGTCAGTGCTCACGGCTCTCGGGGGACCTCATTGGAGTAGGGTCTTTGAGCTGGCTGCACAGCCACATCGTTAAGCATCAACACAGTCCTGCTCTCAGCGTGTGCTCACAAGCCCATGGGAACCTGCCACTGTTGCAGAAACTGCAGAGACAGGGGAAAGGGACAGGTGGACGATACAGGCCTCAGCACACTGAATTGAAGGTGTGTCTTTAATTTCCTGTGGAGACACATAAAAACTCAAAGCCAAACCGTCAGTTGGCACGGGCTAATAAATCCATCTAGGGAGGAACTACTGAGCATATTTGCTTTTCTGCTCATGAAATTGAAATGCTGGCAGCTGGCGTGAGAATTATCTAGACAGTGAACCATTAGAGATCGATCACATAGTAGTGAGCTACAGTATGGTTGTGCGACTCTCGTGAGCTAGGGCACCCACCACTGAATGGGAATTATAGCTCATCAAAGCAAAAAAACGTTATTACACCTGTTCAACAAGCATAAACACGATGAAACGGTTCAACATGTAGGAAAGCAACGTTTCAAACTGTTCTGTCCGCAGTCTCTCATCCTCCGCTGCTGTTTACCCAAGCAGAGCGCCTTAGCTCGGTGGCTAACAGCTAACTGTAAACACGTGTGAGTTGTTTAGTTGAGTTGTGAATGACTTTAGTTTCCTCTAGTAAGCCGTGTTTCAGTGTATGTGTCAGGGGAGTTTATTGTGAAGGGAGGAACGGAAGACGTGAAGCGGTGATGCGCTATTCACGAGGTAGAAGACTACAGAGGGTCCGTGTTATTAATTTATCATCTTCATAAAGTATAGGAGCAACGTGACCCTGGGCTACACAAGACTGAGACTAAAGCTGGCAGTAGGCTGTGTAGTCATAACTGTTTAGGTTAGTTTGACATGTATCTTACTGGTAAACGACAAATCTACCAACAGCAGAGAACAAGAGAGAAAGCAATGTTAGGGTAAAATATCACTTGCAGTTGGAGTGTAGACTAAACCTTTGCTGAATGAGAATTATGTACAAAAGACGTTTTTGGAACATGACATCTGGCAAGAAAAGACCAACTCAAACAGATAAAAAATAATCCTCCTCCAGAAGCAATTCATCCCGTGTATCCTCCCACTCACATTTGACTAACTTTGGAAACTTTCAAAGACAAAAGTAGTTTCTTTCATTCCACGCTGCACTCTCAAAAGATGTCTGAAAGAAATAAAACACTTCGCCTCATCTGCGGCTTCTCATACACGTCTTCCAAGTTGATTCATGGCTCTGTAAAAGGCCTTGATTTTACCGAAAAACCTCCCATAGTGCGCACATCCTCATAGATTACATCTTTAGAGAGTGATGTCACGCGACAGTGTCACTTTGAAGGAGCGGCATCCAACAGCGCCACATGAACAGATGGTGAATGTTACCTCCCATAAAATAATTGAGAGATTACACTGTCTACCCCGCTGTTTTTCTGGTGTCAACGCCAGCCTGTGGTGTATTGAAATCTAATCCTATGTTAGTGTAGCTACAAATAACAGACATGCGCGGCAAAAACGTTTCAGTCACAGGTCACTTACAAGTATCATGTTGGATGAGAAGAGCCAATAACGCCAAGAATTACGTTGTACTACACATTCCAGTTCATGCTGAGGGAAAACTCTCTCTGGTATTTCATAAGACATGAAAGTCAGTGAAACAGA
>CAKALG010028938.1:0-14748 GCA_916700815.1 Helicolenus hilgendorfi | reverse complement strand
GCAGGCCTGGCTCATCTCGAACGAGCCTAATAAAAAGTCTTGGTGGTTTATTCAAGCATTTTTTTTTATTTCAGCTTATTATGGGGTAGGGAATAAAATATACCACTATGCTATATTCCGCTGAGTAGAGTAGAGATCAAGTTTAATTTGCCTGTCGAAATGTGAGGTTCCCGAGGACTCCCCCATGACTGATAGGCCATGTCACAGGCAAAGGGCAGGAGGATAAGTGAAGTTGCCTTGTAGTATAATGGAGGTTGTAAAATGTAAAAGAGCTCCGTCATGCATCTGTTGCCCATAAAATAATACTCCTCAGAGTGACTACTGTAATGGAGAGCCACCAGCTCTCAACAAGCACACTGTATCTTTATCCTGTCAACATGCATGTCAGAGTGCAGTGAGCACTGGAGTGACACATACTGAGTACTGAGATCTACGCTGTCATTTTGACCACTGGTCAACCAGCAGCCTTTGCACCAATCTTTTAACTCACATTTTCTTGTGTTTCTGTCATTCAATATATTATCTGAGACAATATGGTGTAGTGGTAATGACAACTGACCAGGTTCAATTACCGGTTGTTTATCATAATTAGAGTCGGTAGTCTGAGCATCTCTCTAACTATAATGAATGAGCTGTGCTAAGGGCAGGATGTTGGTCAGCAAATGAACATTCGGCTTCCCTGTCCATAATATCTGCCATTAATCTTAGTCAGCTCTTGACTCAGTCTGTAATGAAGGGGTCATTTTCAATGCCACATTATTGCAGACACGTCTCATCATCATTCACAGCCTTTCTTAAGTTTATTATGACACTAAATCACAGTCATTCAGCACTGCAACTATACAACAACAACACCATATAACACCAAATGCATCTTTCTAGGCTGACTAGTTTCTCACTGTAAGACCTTGTGCAGTCCCGGGGTCTACAAAGCCATTATCAGGGTCTTTAAGGACTGATGAGCCCTTTCCATTGTCAGGAACAAGAAGTCCTTCAACCAGTTTTCAATGTCACAGCTCTTCAGTTTCCATTGTTTCCAGTTCATTAGTGTTATCTGCTTGGCTGACAGGCAAGCTCGTGCGATAATCCAGCTTACAATTTTAGAATGCATCCATTTTGACACAATTCATTACACAATGACACAAAAGGTAAATCAGCGCACCTTCCACATCACAACAAAACCATGTAAGTTTGATACTGTTTTCTACTGTGATTTCTTTAACACGTGTGGTGTAATGTAAGCCATCTTTGTCTTTATTTGAAAAAAACGTTATATATAATGCCATTTGATTGCCACATAGTACCACAGCATCCAACACATTCTCATGACGTGTCAATGTACGGTCATTACATGCATAGTATCCTTTCAAAATAAACTTTGATTTCACAGGGAGTTAGGTCTACGCAACACAACCACTTAGGTAGGGTTAACTTCACTGACTAGAGACTCAGTGGACTGACGATACTAACGACTCACGTGACAAAAAAATAAGTCGACTCTACTTTTAGTTTCACACGAGACACATAAAGCGCTCTCCTGGTTGAAAGTCTTGTATATGTCCGATCCATCCACCACCCCTCCCATCTGCCCTGAGCAGACTCTCATGCTATTAATACTACAACACTTACTCTGACAATCGAATAAAGCTGCGGTTGGGTTTATATTGGAGTTAGTTGAAAGCGGGTGCCTCCATGCGTCGGTTTCCGATGTCAAGGGATGCTGCTCAATCGGCAGTTTTTACGAGCTGGGAGTGAGACCGGGTTGCTACATCCCATTGTGGTGAGGAAATGACTAAACCAATGCAACGTTTGCAGCGTATATTTGTTTCAGTCAACAGAAGCGGTGCACAGCTTCCTGTACACCACTGAAACCGTCCCTCCACTGACAACACCTTGCCGTGTGACTTTTCTTTAAGATTGTGACAAGATCCAAATATTTCATATGTGAAAGATCTTGACAAAACCTGTTATGAAATATTTTGTGAAGTTCAGGGGTCTGTACAAAGGTAGACATAGAAAAGCTCTGTATTTTGGTGTTAATGCATTTTTTATGTGTTGTTGAGCAGCATGATGCTTCTCTTGCTATTTTACCTATTTCCTAGATAATTCCACAAATAACAACTGATCCATTCAGTAAGGCAGAAATATACACATCCATCTCTCTCAGGCAGTTCAGGTTAGTAGGAGAAGTCTACTCCACCCTACCGCCTAAGTTATATTTGGTTCCAAAAAGTGAATATATCAGAGTTATAAATTGCTGAGCATCTTCCCAGGAAGTTGTTGTTGTAAACTTTGTCATTGTGAGTATGTCAAAATACTGACATTAAATACAGCAGAGCTGTGTGAGTAGCTGTACTGTTAATCTTTTTTTACATTTGAAAAAATAGGTTCAATACTTTTTGGCTAATTTGTGCATAACTTTGCTCAGGTCTTGGTCTTAAATTGCCATTGTTTTTTGATAGCAAAACTTACTTGGCATTGTTGACTACACTTCTGTACCTAATATAGATACAATTATCAATCAATAACTATTTTGTTTGAGGGTATATCTGAGGTGTTAGGAGACCTGTTATTTCCATCAGGCATGTGACCAAACAGTTTGTTTCTCTTCAGTAAAAAAAAAAAGTCCCAGCTTAAACTGCACATTTATTGGGTTTATAAGATAAGTAGAGAAAAACTATAAACTTCTTTAAAGAATGCATTATTTGCACTGACATACTTGTATACTATACATACAGTGTCAACCCAGGTATATTTTTGGAAAACTATATAGGTCATATCCTGCATGGGATAGAAAACTGTGAACATCCATCGCATCACACTGTCTGGTTAGGTTCATTGAGAGCACTGGATAAAAATACAATTACTACAAGAATGTGAGGCCAGTGTTCTGCTGTCAAACAGTAGAAAGATGATGAGTAACTGCATGGTTGAGCCTCAGGCCACATGACTGTCTCATTGGAATCGACAGACTCAATAGCTTAGGTCACTACGAGATAGAAACGTGCTCAGACAGATGTTCACACATTGAAAGCCTCCTTTTGCATAAAAAAGAAAATGAGATTGATGACACTAATGTTTTTCTGCGTCTTCAGTTGATGACAGAATCCAAGTTCAAGGACATTTTATTTAATCACAGAGATTTATAAAAACAAAACAAAAATATCTGGTTGTCTCTAACAGTAATAACCTTGCTACAATGAACATTTCCAAAAGACCAGAATTTTCTTTATAGATGAGTACAAATAAACATTTGAAAATGTATAATTAACCTTGACTGTTCTTATATATACACTATCACCATACAGTATAGTATATATGTGATTACAAGAGAAACTAGAAATACAAGAGAAATTGACAAATCTATGAATGTTGAAAAAGCAATATATATATAGTAGAGACAGGAACACGAGCAAAGAGCTTCTTTGATGGCCCTCAATTATTAAGGTGATAAAATAATAATGCAGCTGATGCTCGAAAAATTGTCTCTTCTAGTTGTGTTTCAGCGCCATTTTCCAGAGCAGTTTTCTTTTATAGGTAGTTTACATAGCTTTACATGCAATGCTTTAAATAATACATTGATTTTCATAGATATTAAATAAACTATGATATATTTTGGTAAGGGTGAACAGGCTACACAAGCTTCCTTTCACTTTCATTCTCCTTCATTAGAGTATCATGTGATGTCAAAAACATGGTTAGACCAGTGCGTGATTCAAATGAGTGAAATATGTCTAACTTATCTATCTTTCTAGGCTCTCTCATCAAAATAAAAAATAAAACAGCTGTTATTTTTACTTTTATTATAGCTGTTAAACGGCTAGGTCAGTGTCTTAACAAAATTTAAAATTACTGTGGACCAAGTTTGATATAATAAAATGCAACTCTGAGTCCACCAGCTGTGTTTCATTATTTACCATAAACCAACATAAATTATAAAGCACATAAAATGTCTCACACAGCATTACATATTTGTTTTCTTTCCCTATCATAACTAACAGATTTGTTAGTAGTAAGAATGAGTATTAACAACATTGCATGCATTGCACATTTGGCTACCAGGTCAGGTTTAGTTGTTAAAAGATCAAAACAGTGCAGCATAGATATATACTATATTTGTATGTGTTGTGTGTGTATGTGTTAATATCTACATATGTCATGTGACACCAATTTGAGAAAGCTTTACTAAATAATGTGTACACTAGTATTATTAAACATAATAGAACATACTTGTATGTGTACCATGGAGCACAGTTACTCATACAAAACAACTGACAGTATTGTTTTATGCGTTTATGGTACTGTAAAGGTGCATAGGGTGAAAGCACCACTGACTAATTCAGTTCTAGCTGAGGTGTAAGGTATTAAGGATTTCATGTATCTACAGTTAAAACAGTCACTGATTTGATGTTTGGTTGACTTACTAATCAATTGAGTGATCATTTCTGTTTTAAAAGATAAAGGCAAAGTTCACATATACAAATATGTCTTTTTCATGTCAGCAAAAACTGAAGTGCTGCCAATGCTCTCTTCACTTGCTGTAAACTTACTTTTGGCAGTCCTTGTTTATTTTCCCTGGCAGAGTGGATAAATGGCAAAATTGCCCAACCATCATTACAAGTGAAATTGCTCCTGCAGTAGGGGTTATAAATTAGCCCCTTGTAATTTTTAAAATAATGGAACTGTCAAATTGCGCGGCCTTGCTGCAGTGCATCACAAAAAGAATAGACGTGTTTTCGTTTGCCATTTTTATACAGCCTAATACAGTGGATACCGATACAGCGATTGAATATAACAAAAGCTTTCACAGGACACATACTGTACATATTTATTATCAGTGCTTTCAGATAAAAGTAGACTTTTTCCCCTCATGGTTTGACCACTAAAGTTAAACACGTGAAAGGAAAGCAGTGAGAGAAGATAAAACTTTGTTCACACGAAAATTTGTCTTGCATCACATGCACCAAACAATCAACAGAATAAGACATCTGCCAGGTCACCCTTCGGCAACCATCAGAAGACAACACAACATTGTAGAGCTGTGCTATTAATCAAATCTCAATTCCAATGACGATTTTAGCTTCCAACAATTACGAAAACAAGATGATCAACATAAAACGATTATTGTGCTGCATTCTGTTTCACAATGATGCTGTTGTTTTGTCTCGTGTTATAAATCCAGCGCAACCTTTCCTTTATCTACAGTATACAACTAATGTGTTTATGATTATCGATGTTATTGTCAAATTGCACCAGATTTATGCATCTTTACTTTAAAATGTAGGCTACAAAATTGTCTTTCTAAACGCATGTTTCTTAAAGTCAATGCGTAATCGTGTTATATCTGTTCTGATCACAATATTGACCAAAATAATAGTGATTGTGATTTTCGCCATATTTAAGCAGCCCTAAAACATAGCATCATTTGCGAACAACCCACCCGTTCCCCATTGTGCACAAATATATTCCTACATCACCAACACTGGACTGTCAAGCTACTCCAACCAAGTGTGGACCTCTGTTTCTGTTCATTTAGAAAAATGAAAATAAAATGGAAAATAATATTGCAAATGTGCTTTTTAACCTTTTTTTTCTAAAGAAATTGCCAAGAAGGGATTTCCCTCCTTGAGTGATGTCTACCTATCAAAGACAAGACTTCCATCTATTTCAATGGAACTGTCTGTACCCCTTCTTTCACCTAATAAGTGTTTACCACAAAGGCTTTCTTTGTATCTTTAAAAAGAAATGATAATTTAACTTTCATGTTATCAATATTTAAACATTTCTCTGTGATAGAAATATTAGAAAAATAATAATCACACACACAAGCACACACATGTACGCACACACTCATATCCCACATCCAAATATGTCACATTATACCAAGCAGAGAGCAAAAAGAGCTCGGCCCTTGTGCGAGGATCATGTACAAAGTCACATACACCGTTCAGTAATGAAATACAATAAAAGGAGTAAGAGCTCTCTTTGATCAGCAGAATGAGGACCATCATGTCCTCCTTGAAGCCAGAGCTCCGTTGTTACCCTTCTTCAAATATACTTCATTATACGCCATGAAAATAAACCAACCGACGTGCTTATCCTGTCTGTGTTTATAGTAGTTTTGCCCCTTATGATAAAAACTTGTGATACGGATTATGTATGAAAGTGTCTGTAACCATGTTAGGCGAAATACTAATGCTAAATACATTTTAAATGTGTCCTCCTTCTGTATTCTTATTTTTAGGTAGATGTTGGATTGTTATGGATTTTAAGATATCCCATTTACTGCAAACGCCGTGTCTTAAACACACACAAAAATGAGCAGAAGGTAAACTGTTAAAACCTCAGAATGCAAGCCAGCAGTAATACAGGAATGACCCTGGTTGTTAGTGCTGAGCATACTCATAAAGTTGGACTTACATTCCACATTGTTCCTCTAGAGCTTTAGTGCACTCTGTACTTTTTGAAGTAGTGCCTATGTTATTCATATAGTTCAGGGTAATTCAAGGCCAACAGACAATACATAAGTAATGCAGTTATTTAACCTTACGTGAAGCCCTGATCTGCATTGAACAAGTTCCCCTCTTACTCTTGAGCAGCTATGTCTGACTTTCAAATTAATAATGTGCTTAAAAGAATGATCTTTTTGTGTAAAAAAGGGGTGATTATTCCAAGGTAGAATAAACCAGAAAACACTTACCACTAAATTGAATTATGCTGAACAAAGAATGAGTACTGTAAAATGGATTATATTATACATGTATATTATACTGTAGGATGTTACTATTGTATTGTTCAAGGACAAACTACATTCAAATAATGCCTTCCTTTTTGTATGATTAGTACACTGTGCTGCATTTTGCACAGTTCATTATTTACTACTAACTGTACTTATGCTCCAGTTTAAAGCAGCAGATGGCAGATCACCAGAGTAACTGAAGAAAGACCGAGACTGAGAAATGAAAAATGGGAATGTTACATCCCAGAGTTGTTTGTAATGGGAACCACGCGCATGTGACTGTCTCCCATTAGAAGACTGAGCTGTCTAATGGGTGGCCATTTGTCTGAAGAATGCTTGATGGGACCTAATGGGCACAGGATGTGAATTAATAAACAACACCCCATGGTATATGTGTGGACAATTAATAGCGCTTAACGAGAAAGAAGATGGATGACTAGGGGCTGGTGAGTTTAACAAAGTTGGATGTTTGGAGCAACTCCCCCATCGCCCTGTTAAGAGAGACACGTAACTTAATGGGGGTGAGAAGTTTGGGACAGGAGGCTTTTAATCATGGACGGCAGGCATTAGGAAAGCTTGCTGAATGCAAACTACAACTCATTACTCTTGTATGGTATTTGTATTATGACCCACAGCTGTATTTTACCATACAGTAAAAATGATTGCACCTTCCTGCTTCATTTCTTTCCACATGCAGCGTTAGTAAGGCTCAAGGGTGAGTGCGCCAGTGTTATGTTGGATTCTGTCTGTTTGACTGTACTCATAAATGTGTCCAGCAGACCTTGTGACATTGAATAGATGTAATAAAACAGCAATGTTGGTCTAGACATCATTATAGCAGTAGCACTTTGTTAGTGATTTATTGCTATGTCATGCTATCAGCTCAGCAGTTTAAACTCATGTCTACTGTGCCATATCTACATTATATAGTGAACATTTAGTAGTCATTTGATTACATTAGGGCTGTCAAAGTTAGCAAGATAACGCTGTAGCGCAAATTCGTTTTAACGCCACTAACTTCTTGAACACATTAACGCAACTTGCGATTTTTTTATTGTAGCGGGATCAGTTTTTGTGGCATCATATAACCTAAGAAATTCATTGGTACCAACCATGTCATACTAGCTTGTCGCGAAGGAGGCTAAATAATGCTCCAAACTTACGCAAAATTTTGGCTTGGAAAAACTTGCATGGCCATTTTCAAAGTGGTCCCTTGACCTCTGATCTCAATATATGTGAATGTAAATGGGTTCTATGGGTACCCACGAGTCTCCCCTTTACAGACGTGCCCACTTTATGATAATCACATGCAGTTTGGGGAAAGTCAAAGTCAAGCCAGCACACTGACACACTGACAGCTGTTGTTGCCTGTTGGGCTTGAGATTGCCATATTATTATTTATTTGAGCACATTTCTTTATGCTGAATGCAGTACCTGTGAGGGTTTCTGGACAATATTTGTCAATGTTTTATGTTGTTTATCGATTTTCAATAATAAAATATATACATTTTATACATAAATTAGCATATTTACCCACTCCCATGTTGGCAAGAGTATAAAATACTTGACAAATCACCCTTCAAGGTACATTTTGAACAATTAACTATGGACAATCGTGATAAATCATGAATACATATTTTAATTCCACTGACAGCCCTATATTATATATCAAACCTGCTCTCCTTCTGCATGCTACCAATGTTTCGGCCAAATACTTGCTTTTGTTTGCTGCTGTGTAACTTTTATATGGTGCAATGTAGAAGAAAAGTTTGAGGGAGTGTAGAGGCCATTCATATTCATAGAGAGTGAAGTGAAGTGCATTACGAAACATGGAGCCCATTCTGAGCTTGGCGATTCAGCACTGGGCTTGTCTCTATCAGATAAGATGACAGACTAATATTGATGGGTCTTGTCCTTGCTCAGGCTGATACTGTACGGTGTACACAGATGCGCGGCCGCAGCATTCCCCAGGGCACCCCCTTGGCTTTGCAGAGCAGCCAGAGTGACAGACAACTGCTCCAGGTGGATAATCCTCCGAGGAGAAGAACAGAATTGGTAATGAGAATCTGAGCAAGTAATGTGGCTGTTGTATTCGAGGCAATGAATAGCAAGCACATTTTTTTCAATTATTGACAAAATGCCCTTCACCTGATGAGGTCCAGGAACAGTGCCTGGACCTGAGATGAGTTGTTGCAATGGAAAAAAAAAGGAGCATCCATCTTGGATTACTGAACAAGTGTTCGCAGTGATCATGTTTAGTCGAATTATTACTGGCAGATGGAATAGGATATATTTGTAATCACTATATCTTTGTAAACGTTGGTTCTGCCTTTGTAAAGTAGACAAATATGGCATTTTTCTGATGGTCAGCAGTTTAAATGTCTGTTTGGTAACCTGTTGAAGGTATTTCTGTTGACCATTGAATGCTGGGTAGGCTTCAGAGTAAACAGACCTAGCAGGAGGAGGATAGATTGAGGAATGGATCCAACTTGATTTCGAAAATATCCAATCTACATTTCCAAACAATTCGCCAATTACCTGACTGAATTTGTAATGCCTATGCAAATATGCCAACTAAAGACCCATTCTCTCAGTATCTTGTGCAGCATTTAAAACTGTGAGCTTTGCTTCAGCAGCCACTATCTTAAAGCTAGTAGCTATGTGTAGCACAGAATCCAATATGTCTTCCAATAAGTTTCACCGAAAAGCCATTAGACCCATAGTGCTCCTTCCATCGAAAACCCTAATGGCCTTCTGTTTGGACAGGTGCTCCACAAATTGCTTCCTCTAAATGATTAATGAGTGAAGATTTATAAGAGGAGCAGCCCAACTGTGTGGACTATGTGTGAGGAGTGTGCGTGTGTTTGCACATGAACGTGCCGGTAGTTGACAGGAGTGTATTGCCCGATAAGTAAAAGCATGTTGCATATTCCCTTCTATTCACCTTATGTCGGGTACACACTAAATGAGATTCAAGCTGATTTTGGGCCTGATTCCCCCCCCTCACAACAATCGTCAGCAAAGCCCCGATTTTTTTTTGGTGCTTCTAAAGATCATCTTTCCAGATATTCCTGTGTTGTCACGTATATTAAGAGTGTTTTTTACATCCTCCGATCGGCTCAGAAGTCCATCCTGGCTGCAACAATTTCAAATTGTATATATTAAACATGTTCAATATTTGTGATCAGATATCCTGTTGTGTGTGGGATCCCCTAGGACAGCCAATGACGCAGTCACGTGGGAAAGGACGATAGAGAACCAAGCTGACTGAAGAAAGAAAGATAACCACCGCTGTCATGGTGGCCACAGCTAATGCATGAGCAAATGCAAAATGGAAGGTATAAAGTAGTAGTAAGATGGACCTCGGAAATGGAGGACCAACTTGTTAATTCGTGGCAACAACGTGTGTTTATTAAACGTGTCTCCATCCATCCTTTGTGAATTTTCAGTACAAGGTAGTGCAAAAACTAACATCGCTAATGCTTTCGGCCCGTCGTCCGCCATGTTTGATCGCGAGAGATTGTGAGATTTGCGTTTTTCCTAGTCGGGACTCCTGTTGTTTATGAATGGAGTGTTAGTGTGTGGCGTTGTGCGGTGTTAAGATTTGAAAAATCTATTAGTGTGGGCCAGCCATTAGCAGATTTGGAGAACACTTTATTTCTTGGGCATAGAAAGGAACTAATTTGTATTTGTAAACTTTTAGATTCTTGGAAGGGACTATGTAATTTGGTACTAATTATAGGGGAAAATCACATTGGCCCTGACAGCTCAACACACTGCAACTAAAGAAAAGATGCAAAGAGGCAAAACACAAGCAAATGAAGAAAAACATCTTCACCAATTTAACAACACATGCACATTTAGAAAAAGAAAACGCAACCAAATACAGAAAAAAAACTATGGTTAAATAATGATTAGGGTTAGGCAACTAAAAGAATGGTTAAAGTTAGGGAAAGAATGTGCATGCAGGACAGAAGAGCTTGCAACAATCATAGAAGCTAATTCCATCCACAACCCCGAAACTGCAAGCTCTAACTTCCCTTCTAGCTCCATGAAGGTCACACTGCTGCTCATCAAGCATCGGCACTTTGTGTTAGCATTGGACGTGAGATGTGGAAATGTCCAATATGGGCGTAATTCCTAGTGATACTGGGCTGTTTAAATATGCCTGTAGGTCTGTGTCAACATTTCGGATGTGATGTAACAGCCAATCCCAGAGAAGTAGATCACAAAGGAAGGTGGTGAGATTCGGAGCCCAGAGGCTTACGTGGCTTCTGATACATTAACCTCGGACATGAAAAAGTAGAGAGCACCAAAACTAGTGTGATGACACCTCATTACACTGTGATCTGTTTGTAGAGATGGTTATAACTGCAGTTTACTGAATACAACTAGATTAATTGATTCTGTGACATCAAGCAACCAATCTGAATCTGATTTTTGTTCTTATCTGTTCAGTTCAAGTCTATGTGGCATTTGGAAAAAAAATATGTTCCATATGCCGTTCTGAATGCATTTCAAAATGTACAAGTTGACAGGTTACATGCTATTTGAAGATCTTACCTTTGCGTCAGGAGTCTGGATCTTGCAACCACTCAGTAAATTAAGTCTTTTCAACCCTGGTGCCAATAAGCACTCAGCTCCCCTGATGCATTTCACATAAGTGCAATTTACACAAGTTACATAAGTACCTCTCTATTGAATTCCAGACATCACTGAACCAATAATGCATTCATTTTGACCCGAGAAAATGTCACATGCTCTGAGTGCCACACTTTGACAATCCCCCCCCAAAAATGAGAGAAATTACACTCCCGTTCCAACACTTAAATCCAAAGTGGCAAAAATGAGAAAACAATTCACACTCTTGCCGCTTCCCCGGGAGTAGAGCGGGCGGCAGACAGACCCCCAGTTATCGGTTAGCTTGAATTTTCTATTACAAACTATCAAAGCATACACGAACCATAGGGGTTCCCAATTAGTGGCACAAATGCAAAAAGCAATGTTATTTTGACCTGCTCTTAGATTTTCAGCAGATTGGTTGAATTTTGCATATTCTTGCCATGCTGTTAGATAGATAGTTTTGTATAACTGACGATTGCAAATTTAGATTGTATGGACCCAGTAGTAAAGGTGAAATGCTGACCCCTATTTGTTTGGAGCATGTGGCTACATATTGCACATTGCACCTTTAAAATTAAAACAGTCACATCAAGTTTTCTAACGATAATCAAAGAGGGAAAGACTATGTAACAATACCTATCACAACAGTTTTATCTCAACTTTTGGAAACCCATATTGATGAATCTGGTCCACTGTAGCTAAAAAAACTGCCTGAAAAGAAAAGCAAATTTTTATTAATTCAATATCTTTTTATTTATTTATTTGCATATGACGAGACCGAGGTGAAAGCATGTCAATCAAACTATCCGCATAAAGAAAAGCCGCAGCAATGGGCAGCTCTGCGGTGACATATTAATGTTACCTGACAGACATTTTGTTTCAGGTAATTCAGTGGAGAGCTATTCCTACGAGCATGTCTCCAATTCAGAGTGTAAGACAGACATTGAGCTGTGTTCAAGACTCTGTTCTCTTTGAAATACGGGTCTCCCTGCTGTGAAACTGAATGATGGGAGAAGATTCCTCCAAGCTGAAGACTCACTCTGCTGTGTGTGTGTGTGTGTGTGTGTGTGTGTGTGTGTGTGTGTGTGTGTGTGTGTGTGTGTGTGTGTGTGTGTGTGTGTGTGTGTGTGTGTGTGTGTGTGTGTGGTACAGACTGCTAGGCAGCGATGATTCAATTTAGAAATTGGTGTGCTTACGCTGCCAGGAGTGTTCACATTACCATGCTGCTCATTTAGAAAAAATATATAGCTTTGAAAGATGAAATAGCGCTTCCCCCCTACCATTCCATAACAGCCATATGTTCAGTTCACAGGCAGAAACTCTGTGTTGCTGACGAATGTCCGATAAAAAAGCATTATCTCTGCGCAATATGGCTGTAATTATCTTGACCTGGTGTCCTACTGCTCAGTCAGTTCTTTGGCGCAGCGACATGGGGCCACAGTAATGGCTCCCGAATCATTTCACCTTCACCGCTGCCATGCTGAGAATTCAAATCACATAAAGAAAGCGAGGCACAGATTGGCTCCCAGATTAGCTGCTTATCCTGAATATCTCCTCTGCAACCTCCAAGGGCACCAATCGGAGAGAAAAATGATTTCCTCACTTTTTTCTCCACGCTGCTCTATAAATGCCCACAATTATTACCATCAATTCTGGAGAACCTAGAGTAATGAAAGATGCAATTGTACTTAGGGGCATTTTTTTGTTGAAATGCAACATTGATTGATTTGGATAGAAAGCAGTTGAAGTGTTGCTCAGAGGCTCTGTGTTTGCTGATGTCACAGTACTTTAATTTAATGATGGCATTGAAGAGTTTCAGGGCATCATCACTGCTTGACTATTGACTAAACAGCTATAGGAACACAGACATGTTGTTGAATCAATGCATGAATCCACCGAGCAATGTAAATGCTGTAGAACATTAACAATTTCAACTTTTAAAAAACTCAACAAAAAAAAAAACAAGTCAACCATTTGATTTCCAGGAACTGTGTAATGACATGTTTGTGGATATTTATCAGAAAATGATTGGCAAAGTCAGCCATAATCAAGTATTATTGGTTCTGATTTCCCATTTCTATCTTAGATTTTACTGCATGGAAAAGTAAAATGTCACCTTTCAAGAGATGGGAGAATGTTCCATACCCACATTTTAGGAGGGTGGCTATACTTTGAATGAAAGAATGGAGTTAATTACACATCTCAGTGGTTTTGGTCTGTACCTTATGGTTTCTTATTAGGAAATCCAGAGCAGTGCACTGCTTACTTGTAAATTAATTTGTTTACAGAGTTAATTCGCTTTATACAAAATTCAATCTAGCCAGAGGCTAATCAGCCAACTGCATGTCCTGGTTGGACCGCTGTCTCCCCTAATGGTTTCAGTCTATTATGATTGATCAAACATTTATAATCAATCGGTTGGCACCAAATCAGGAAATGATAAAATGATAAAAATCAGTTTGATGTAATGCCATTCCCTCATATCTCCTTCAGGTTGCCAGGTCATTAATCTGCCTCTAATCACCACAGTGTCCATTGCTGCTTCTTCTGGCTGTCAAAAATCCATTAGACTCCTCGGAAGTGTCTGGCCCATCACTTACAGTATATACTCGGCTGCCCCACCACATCACCAGTCCATTTTAAAACATCTTGTGACTCTTCCTGTCACTGGCAGCCAATGGAGACAAACACTGCCATTGCTGAACCTTGAAATGGGAACAGAAGGCAGTTACATCTTTACAAAGGTCCATTTGATGGTCTGGCATTCGAAAAGCCTAAGGCCGGTGAGCAAGGAATGAACTAGTTTGTCATCCGACCGCATCTGAAAGATGCCAAATGCCAAATTCGGATAATGGAATGAAAACGGTAATGTCTATCTTAAGCAGGTACACTACTTTCTGTGAACCGTCCCACAATGCAATGTGTCACATTTTACTGTTGGAAACTCTACAGATGTCAGTGACGACACAAAATCTAGCGTGCTTGTCAGATTGGTGGTTTCAGGAAGTTACAAAAATCGTTTGACAGAGCCCGCCCCAATTCTGACATTGGAAAGATGTAGGTGGAAGAAGCTTGTACAAGACTGCAGGTAAATATGGATGCAAAGAATGTTTTAAAAAAAATCAGCTTTGCAAATGTTTTATGACGACGATAAAAACATTTAATGATTTTTACCTCAATGAATGGTTGAGTAACACTAAATGCAAACATACACTTTGTTTACAAGAAAGGCAGGTAATCTGAAAATAATCATGTGCCTCTGTGTTTTCCGGCGCTCCTAATGGCATCTTCAAGATTTCACAGACTGGAGGAAAACAACCAATCAGAGCCAAGCTGGAGTCTGCCGTCCAGCTGCAGTCTCTGAGCAGCTGTCAATCACTCGCAAA